>JAJHUR010079241.1:0-31481 GCA_027495735.1 Lutjanus campechanus
AGTATTTGAACAATGGCTAATTGCATGGTACAAAAAGTACAGCTGAGACTGATAGGAAGGTCATTAACTTTGCAAGTACTGGACAAACTAAAATTTTGACCTGATGATGGACCTATAGAAAAAAACTCACCAAAAAGATTAGTTGTTGAGATATTTAGACTCAACAATGCTACCGGTGGAGCTCAAAAGTAGAAGCAGTAGTAGTAGTAGTAGTTAGGGTTGCCAACTGTCCCGTATTAGCCGGGACATCCCGTAAATTGGGCTAAATTGGTTTGTCTCATACGGGACCTCAATTGTCCTGTATACTGACTGTTAACTCTTGCAAATACAGCAGACTGCACTCTATAGATCCCAGATCAGATAAAATGGCAGTGGCCGATCATGTGCCGATCACACCGCCTGTCATCCAATCACAGGCCCCCTTACGCGCATCAGTTGTATACAGCGCAAATGCGCCAAGTCCTGCAAAAAAAAGGGGGGAAACAGATGAGAAGTTGGCTGCAGTTTTCCAGAAAGTCAGAAAAGTGAACCTGATCAACATGTTCAGGATCATCTCATTTGTCCTTAGTGTGCCAGGCTCAAATGCCTTTGTGGAGAGGATTTTCTCTCTGATGGCCATTAAATGGTCAGACTCAAGAAACAGATGCAGCACAGAGCTGATCAAAAATGAACTTCAAATATCTGTAAACTGTGACTTGTCATGCAAGGACTTCTCTCTGGCTGTGCAAAAGGACAAAAGACTGCTTGAGTCAGTCAAGAGCAGCAAAAAGTATCCATGGAAAAAGTAAATTTGGTGAGTCATACTCCTCTATTGGATTAAAAAAAATTTTTTGCCTGTTTTTTGATGTAAAGGGCCAAATTGTGGTTTCTTTGAGGTTTATTCATATGAGGTGACATGATACAATAAAGATTAAAGGGAATATACACATTTTCTGCATTTCCAGTTGAATCAGAATATGAATATACACTGTATTCACACATCATGCTCACACCGCCATGGCACTGTGCACCTGTCCCTATTTAGTAGTGAGAAAGTTGGCAACCCTAGTAGTAGTAGCAGTAGTAGTAGTAGTAGTAGCAGTAGTAGTCGTAGTAGTGGTAGTAGTAGAGCTACATCTGATTCTGTTCTCTCCAGAAAGAGAGGTTTGCAGCCTCACTCCTGACAGGAGTGTGCAGCCCCATATGAGAGGCTTAAGATGGATACTTGAAGTACTTGAATGCTTTTCTAAACTTTATACATACATGGGCATTTTCAAAGTGATTTGTTATGTTAATGTAGTCAAGCTGAGCTTGTTATTCACTGCAGCACACGTGAAGTGGCACAGTGTGTATGGAGGAGTAGACGTAAGGAGTGAGTTGTAGTGAAAGGCCAATAACAAGAAAGAGCATCCATCTTCTCTGGAGAAAAGTACCAGGCCTCTCCCTGCACTAAGCCCTGTGTTTCTCCTGCTCCAAATTACAGTCATTTGGGCATGACTAAGATCCGTGCATCTGTATTGACTACAGTTGCCAATAATCAGACACGTCTCCTAGAAGAGGAGGGGGCTGGTTCATTCATTTATAGCCAGGGGCTGGGGGGGATACAACAACTTCTTGTATTATTTCCATCACAGGACCAGAATAATGCGAAGAACACTGGGACACGGCAGAGGACCACCCAGCAGCCCGCTGTCTGTGCAGTCCAGTCTCATGGGGTTGAGTCATGACACCATGGCTGTGGTTACACATAACAACCTGCAATTTTCAGTTTTGTAAACAAATTTAATGAGATGACGCAGACGGTGAAGTCTCCTTTAAAGCTGCCACTGTTCTAAAAATATCTATTTGTTTGATGACATCTATTTTAATGCAATTTGTCTCAAGATTTAATTAAGAAAATGTCACATATCTTGGGATTATCTAGGAAGAAGTTACTGTCACAATCCTCTCTTCAGATTTCGTCTCTCTTCAAAGTTAAAGGACCATAGCCAACATCTTAATTACAGAGTCGCTTCATTGTCCCAGCAATCATTTAACCTCTAACCACGCCTCTCAATTCATAAAAGTTGCTACACACACTACAGTGCACAAAACAAGAACTTAAAGAAGAATTGATACACTCTTGATGAAGGTCCTGGGGAACCGAAACGTTAGTGTGACCGATAAATTGTGATGCTGAGCAAAAGCAGTGAGTGGGAATTTCTTTTAATTAGACAAAAGAAGAATTTAAAGGGATGGTTGATATTTTAACCACCTACAAAAGGCCCACCTAAAAACAAAAATCAGTATCAATATTTTTACCACTTTACCGTTAGACAGCCTTTTCCAATGAGAACCCGCCATTATACAAACCAAATATTGTTCTTTCCAAACCAACCAAACTCCATAGGTAAAATCAATAATTTGACCAAACAGAATACAGGACTTGCTGCTCTACCACTGCCTTGATCGGTTAGTTTGATTGTGTTGTTGTGTGACTTCAATGTTTTGAAAGATTGGTTCAGACTCACTGAAGCCACACAATAACACAAATAAGCTAACAGATTGAGGCAGCAATAGACCAGCAACTTCCGTGTTCTGTTGGGTAAAATTACTGTTTTTGCAAAAGGAGTCTGGTTGAGCAAAAGAGAGTGATATCTGGCTCATACAATGGTGGCTTCCTGTAGGAAATGGCTGTGACGGCAAGAAAGCAGTGTAATATACACTTAAACTGATAGATTTTTTAAAGGTGTTTTTTTTTTAAAATTTTGCTGCTGACCTTGTCCACAGCAGTACAGCAGGGCTGTGCTGACCATCTTCTACTGTTTGTAAAACCCTTCCTATCGAAAAATACCTCATACAACCCCACTTCAGATAATCTGAACTATCCCATTAAAATCTAACTTTTTTGAGGATTTGTATCATAAACCTAGCTTAAAACTTCCAGCATCATAGCCTACAGTGCACCACATGAGGGTGTATCACATTATCATAAAGATCATCATCCAGTCATATGACCTGAGCTGATTTACACACAAAAATGTTGTATGTTCTCTCTTCATCTCACTCTCTCACACACACACGCACACACTAAACCCGCTGTGGTTTTCCAGCCCAGCCCCAGTCCTGCTGGAGCAGGCATGTGTTCCGACATGCTGTTTACTTATCCCTCACAAAAGACGCTAGGCTCTCACATTGGACAGGAGGAACCGCTCAAACACAGCAAACCTCAACGCAGTGTGTCAATACCTGCAGCACTGAACGATTATCTGACATTGACAGCAGTGTGTACACATCAGCAAGTAAACTGGGGCTGATAATAGTTTACACACTGTCACGAAATAGACTGTGAGACTCGGCAGCACATCTGCAAATTACATTTATTGTGTACTTTTGACAGCGACGTACGTGTATGTGTCCTGGGGCTTGAGTACATAAATGCCACAGCGAACATGGGTCTCTTCTCCACTTTTACACAGTCGGGTCAACAAATTCAAAGCAAAGCAAACCACCGACATCTGCCTTGCCTCAAGCAAAGCAAAACACAGTAGCATAGCTTACTGTGCAAATCCAAACCCAAATCCATGAATATACCAAAGATTTCCACCTGACACTGGGCTCTACTTTACCTTTCTTTTGGCAAACTGGTGTGCAACAGAAGCAGGAAAGACAGTTTTTGTTATACACAAAAGTGACTTTAAATCCAAGTGATTAAGCATGTACACACCCTCAACAGATCTACTATTTCAAAGAGGAAGCACAAAACAGTATTTGCTTTTAAACCGAATGCCTGTAAAGTGGGATTACAATGCAATTCCGAGAACTATGAATTTAGTGGAATCAACTAATATTTTCTCATTAACTTAATGTAAATATAAAAGCTTTATTTATTCAAGTTGATTTAACTTCTAATATTTGTTTTCAAAACACTTATAAACACAAGTTCTTCTAACTTGAAGTTTTTTGACTTGAAATTAAGAGGTGAATGACTGTACTGTTCAATCGACTAATTAAAATAACTTTTAAAAGAAACATGATCAGTATATAAAGAGGTTTCCCATCATGCATTGCTTGAGAGTAAAAAGTCTCTCGAGACCCTCTATAGTTTGTTAAAAACTTGCTGTGTCTATAATGCACTTAAAGATATTAAAGTTACTGAGAGCAGTTTTACATGTTGTCTTAAGGAAATTAAATTTGTTTGTAATGTCTGTCAGTGTGATTTAAGGGTTGTGGGTTCAACTTAATATCTTAAACTTATTGAACATGTTTTATCAAGTACAAGTGAATATTAAGTCTATTTGGTTAGAAAAGTTAAATTAAATTAAAATTTAACTTCAGTGTGCCTTTTCAGATTTATTACAAAATTACCTAAACTTGTCTTTTCACATTCAGTCAACATAAAATTTTAAGGCAGCCCACAAATCAACTCTTTTAAGTTGAAACACATAGTTTCTTTTTATCTTGTTACTGACACATTATTTTATGCAACAAACTGCAACCATGTGGTAAAGAATTAGGTTCAAACACTGCATTATTAGAAGGTTAAAATACTAAATTCAGAGTTGGACTACTTAAAAAAAACTCCACCTGCAGGTTACAGCAGGACTCTGTCCATAACAACACCTCTGGTAAACTCACAATACTGATTTTATGCTGAGGCGTAATCACACCCTTATCAACTCTGGCAAATATGAACAATGTGAATTTCGCAGGCCCTGACAGGGGGGCGGAGGAGGGGTCTCCTGGCAGGAACTGTAACTTTGACTGCGGTGAGTCATACAGGGAAGCTGAAGGAGCAGACTCATACGTCTCATGGGGATAAGGCAAAGCCAAGAGGGAGTGGCAGTGATACAGGCAGCCGCCTTTGTTTGAATTAGGACCGGCTCAGTTTAACCAGGAGGCCATTCACATCTACGCCTGAGCTGCTGGGTTTCACATGGCATGACTTAGCTGTCAGTGAGCGAGGTTAAGGTCACGCTGAATGTGGTTAGCCTCCACGAGACGGAAATATTAGATTAACAAGGTTAATATTCTTTTTTTATTGGTGGAAAAAAGGATGTTTTGACTCTCTGACTCTGTTTGACTTCCTGCTGAGCTCACCACAATAGGCTTTACTGTAACAGCCGGTTTTGTCAATAACAGTTCTTAAACCACACTCACAGTGACTCTGTAAGTAACTGGCAAGTGTTTTGCAGTGTGAAAAAAAACTGGTGTTACTGTGTGGCACCTGAAGGCATCAATCAGGGCGTTGGCTGTCTTCTCTGGGCATTATCAAACAAAGGAGAGCACTGCTGCTGCTCAAGGGTAACCTCGTCTGCACAGTCATGTGCAAACACTCAGTGCACAACAAGATACAGTGGATGAGGAAGCCACCAAGACACAAACTGGAAATACTCAAATGACCCTCCCCAAGTCCCACCCCTTTTGGTTTCATACTTAGATTTCCCATTTGATTGGCTTGTCTGTGTTGAAGATAAAACCAAATTTTGAAGATGATAAATTAATCATTAGTGAGCTAGTTAGCTGGTGTTTGGCTCTTTAGCAGACCGCTAATTTAATCCACATCATCCATTAGCTAGCCATTTAGTAAGCATTCTGCAGACATTCGTTAACTTTAAGTTCCCTTGAAGTCAAAACCTTGTTTTTAGTCAAGTGTATTGCACCACACATCTTATACACAGGTATCTGGCTCAACAATGACACAAAAAGTTGTTTTGCAGGTATTCTCTGCATTCTCTGGTATTATGATGGTTTTTCAGAGTTTGTCTTTTCCTGGAAAACGATATTAAACTGTCGATGACTCATCCTGCACCCAGGGGCGTACACCGAATTTGTATCCAATTACAAGTTTTCTAGCTTCTGGGTGTTGGGCCTCACTGTGCAAAAACACAACCTAACTTTTAACTGATTTGGGTGCAACCGGATCATATTTTATGGAGAAAACATCTTATGATTTCTTTTAGTGATGTCCTCCGGTCGTTCAGCTTCAACTCTCAGTGATTTTATTACAGTTTCCTGGTGGACAGGTATAGCTTTAGCTTTATTGCTAAAGTAGCTAGCCATAACTGTTAGCTGCTATTAGCAAGCAACAGAACTGAGCTCAGCAGCCTTCTACTGAACACAGCTGGTCACCAAGATGAACACATCCTCTGAGACTGATGGGCAATGTAGCACCATGGTCGTTTATGTTCCTGTTGGAAAGACAGCTTAGCTTCTTGCTTAAGTACGTTAGTTAACTCATAACTGCTGTTAGCTCAGTTAGCCGTGACTTAGCCTCAGCAAGCAAACTACTTTGGTGTTGGAGGCTGTTTTAGTCTGAGTCTTTTCAGGGTTTGCTGGGAGCTCTCAGTCCGGGAAGAACTGCTTCAGCTCCATGGCAGTGGGGCTAACACACAACAATATGTCACTCTTTCAGCAGCATTTTTTAACCACCTTCAATTTTTTTCCCCTCAACATAGACGAGCCTGGCATATAGCACATCTAAGTGCAAGAAACAGGAAAGGAAGAACTTAACTGTGGTTCTGCTGGTCACCAAACTTGTTCAGCTCTTATTGGAGTACAGAGCAAGAAGGGGCTGGACCCAAGAAGAGTCAATTCCACGACTTTCAGGAGGTTTTAAACCAGGGACAGTCTGAGAAGTGACTGAAGAGAGCTTCTGCTGAGAGCTTTGTGGGAGGCATCGGGCATCAATGAAAGACTTCCCATCTTAAAGGAAGCAGTCTCGTCTTTCACAGTAGATACATTTTGCTTTGACAGAGAGGATTACATGAATGTTTCCTACAATCCGGTTTCATTCCAACATATCAGCATAAACACACAGTGGCGAAGGATTGGACTGAAAGACAATCCCTTACTGACATTATGTGGTCCCTTTGTTTGCTGCAGAACGGATAGAGTTTCAGAAAACGACCATGTAGGTAATGACAGTGATAAAAATAAACAACAATAACACTGTAAGACAATAATGACACAAATAAACCAAAATGCTATGTAACTGAGCCCACTGAGGTTACAGGCGCTGTGTGTGTGCGTGTGTGTGTGCGGTGGTACCATGCAGAGATCTGTGGACAGGGCAACGCAAGTTGGCGTGCTGCGAGGCCGCTGTAGCCATGCAGCAGCTTGTCTGGTAAGAGCAGCGGCTGCATTCCTAAGAGATTGATAATTACCGACTAAGAAACTCCTCACTCTTAAATCTGCTTTCGCCCCCCCTCCACCTCCACCCCTCATCCCCTCCTCTTGTTCTCCCTTTCACCCCCTCTACCTCCCACCCTCCCTGACACACACCCCTCATACAGTACGGTGGCCTTGGAGACAGAGCCATGAAAGAAAAAGGATAATGGCAGGCGCATGAGAGTCATTTTGAGATAACATTATAATATGTGGCTGTGTGCACTGGCTGAGATTATTGGTCACTGTGTACTCCTTTTAGAGGGGAGTCACAAATATTTTATCGCTATGGAAACAGGACAGACTTTTCTTTCGACAGAATATGTGGAAAATATGCATCAAAGTATGAAAAAACATATTTACACATGTAGATGACACTGTTTTTAAAAATACATTTGGAATTACTCATATTTTTTTTTGCTAGTCATGGGGATGTCGTAGTGATGTCACTGTGATGTCATCAGCTCTGCATCAACTTTCAAACTTTTAACAGAAAGCCTGCATTACAAACTTTGGGGCGTGGAGTTTGAAAGAGGCAGAGAGTGGGAGTTTTACCAGGCAGAGAAACTCTGACAGAGGACATGACTGAGTTGCATTATGGGAGCTGAAGTGTTTGGAGCTTTAATCTGTAAGTTCCTCAGTGCTATAGTAAAATGCTGGAGTACTCCTTTAAAATATAACCTGACGTCAGCTGCATTGAAATGTGGTATTCAAATTACAAGCCTCAGTAAATAAAACGTTTTTGTTTAGGCTTGTAACTTCAGATAATTTTCATTAACAATATTTTTTCTTGATTAATCACTTTATCTCTTCAATAACATGCTAGAAAATAGTGAAAAATACCCTGTATCTATAGTGTTTAGTGTCTATATAGTTTGTATAATCTTTATTCTTAAATAGTCATTCCATTGGACATATTCAGTGACAATAAAGGTTATCTTATCTTTAATCACCCATATTGTGATTATGATAATATAGGGATTCACTGTTCAGCCCTACAAGGGAGCATCTTCAAATTCTTGTCACACTCAATCCAAAAGCCAAAGATATTTTATTTACTATCACATAAGACAAAGAAGCCAAAAACTCAAAATATAACATTGAAAGTTGGTAACGTTTAGCATTTCCCCTTGAAAATGACATAAATGACAAATTGATTATCAAAATAATTCAGATTAACTGTCTGTCAACTATTTGATAAATTATTTTGAACTGTTTATATACTGTAGTTATCAATAGTGCATAAGAACTGCATTTTCCTGGTATTCAATATAAGCAAATTATTATCGAGTTGACAATTTTTGTAAGTATCTTTAATTACATTTTTAAATAAATTCTGTAAAATGTGGTCATTTCCTACGATGTTACTGTTTGAATACCTATTATCTCAGTTTCCCTTGTTTACTTGTCTGTTTCTTTACAAAAACAGGAAAGAAAAATCATGAAAATGTGACTTTTCTATGTCAGAATGAGACAGTTAGTGGAGACAGAGGCAGAGGTCTGTAATAAAGTGTGTTGTTTGCTTTGCTTCCAGGGGTTGCCAGGGGTCCAAGTCTGGACCGCAGCCTCTGTGGAGCTTAAGACCCCTGAACTGACAGGTCAGTCAGGGGTGAAAAAGAAACTGTTGATTGACCAGCTTTCAGGGAAGGCAAACACAGCTGGACACTCTTGGTTTAAAAATACATCCTGGCATCTCAGTGTCTCAGTGACTCTGCCCCAGTCAAAACAAAAACTCTGTAGCTGCTTTGAAATCCTTTCAATCTGAACATCGCTCAGTCTGACAGTCGCCAGAGTGGATGGCAGTCAAAGAAAAATGTAGTGTGGGAATAAAAAAAAAAATCTCAGTTGGACCAGAAGTTATGTGAACTTTCAGAAAGAGAAGAAAAAGTGCAGTATAGAAATCTGAAAGGGGCAGGCTTGTTTCTACAATGCCTTAAAGGGACAGTGCAGATTATTTGAGTGGACAGGATCAGCAACAAAAAGTATTTTAGCCACTTAAAAAAGGCCCACCTAAAAAATTCAATATCAGTTTAAGGGTAGGTAATATGTCGCTTTAACTTGCTGTCAGTCTTCACTGACAGGAAACCGCTGTTATATAAGCCAAATAAGACGCTCTCCAAACCAACCAAACTCCATAGGGAAAATCGGCCATTTTACCTCACAGACCATGCAAGCTGCTGTTCTAATACTGCCTCGATCTCTTACTTTGTTTGTGTTATTATGTGATTTTAGTTAATCTGAACTAACCATTAGAAACAACAAAGCAATAAACAGGGACGTCTGTGAAAAAGATGTCTGGATGGGAGCATTTCGCTCCAAACCTTGTATGCAGTCTTCAGCATTAATGGTGCTTTCACACTGACTGTAACTAATGACAGTGACAGTTAGTCACCACAGTGAATCTGAACTATCTGAACTAACCTTTAAAAACACCAAAGTCACACAATAACAAAAACAGGCTAACAGATCGAGACAGTGGAAGAAGTACAACTCCCGTGTTCTGCCATTTTTCCATCACAAAAGGCTGTCTGACAGCAAAGTAAAGCTGTGAAAATATTCTTAATATAGCATACACTAAAACTGACATATTCTTTTTTTCGGTGGACCTTTTTTAAAGTGGCTATAATGTCTTTTGGTTCTGTCCCTGTCCACAGCAGTATATTGTTGAGCTTCTCCTCTGATGCTCCTTTCTGCTTCTCCAACCTGGGGTTGTGCCGACAGCCACCTAATGTAAGTAAAAAATACCTCATACAACTCTACATCAAATAACCCAAACTATCCTTTTAATGCCCCCATAACAGCTATTGATTAGATCTTTCAGAAGTGTTGATGAGCACTTATTGATGAGTTACTCATCAGATAATCCTTCTGATTAACAGCACACTATGTCCTATTCAACAAGAAGTGGTTTCCTCTCACTGCAGGCCTACACGACTCTTCTCCCATTGCTCACTCAACGTTCACACACATAATCATGTGCCTTTGTCCATTACACCACCAATTGTTCCTCCTGTTGTTCCCTCGACCAGCAGCTTTGCCCTTTCCTCCACTGAGCGGCACTTCTTCACTGAGTCATCACAGTGAACAAGTCAAAAGCTGAACCTACCTGGCTGCGAAAAAATCCAATGAAATCATAATCCTGTCCTATCCCTCATCTCTCAGAGATATGATCCCATCTCTACCTTCTGATCTTCCTCTGAACCTCAGGTATCTAGGCTCTGCTGCACCTCAAGTGCTTACATAACACACCTGTAATCTCCATGGGTACAAGCCCTGGCATGGCAGACTGGCGGAGAAGAAGGAGCACCAGTATGCGACACACCCTTCCTAAACAAATGGCTCAGTCTCAGCCTCACCTACCAGAGAGGCAACTAGAGGTGAACTAGAAGCCGTCAACCCTTCGATCGCGAAAAGAGATCCCAAAAAAATTTGGATTTGGAGCTCGCCAACAGTCCAAAGTCCAGGAGAGGCAGCAGACAAACAAACACAGAAGAGTGGAAGCCCCCCCCCCGAGAGGTCCTAAGGTGCTCATGTTATCTCTGTCAGGTTAATCAACAAGCAGTGGATCTATATAAAAGCTTAACATGAACTGTCATGGACTGGCATGAATCAAACCAGGTGTCACAGCAGCACCGTGCTGTCAAGCAGTCACTTGCTGCTGGGACAGTGACGGGAAATAACACAATAGACTTCATTGTCATCAGCTCCATAGCTGAGAGAAGCACTACAGGTCTTAAATTACCTGTGCTGAGGATCCCTCAAGGCCAAGCTAAGCAAATCTCCCACACCTAGTTTTCAATGCATGCCTGTACTCAACCTGGATCTACTGCCATCCATTAGCACCTCTCTTTATAACACTGGTTCTGACTATTTTCTTCATTTTTAAATCTTACCTTATATATTTGTATGTATCACAACATCTGTGGGAGATCAATCAAACATGATATAACAGCTTCACTGAAAAATGTACTTTCTGTACACTATTAAAAGGTGATTCCGTAAACCCTGGTGTCATCTTACTATGATCTGAACTTTTTGAAAGAATACGAAACAAGATTTTCCATTATTTAAAATGCCAAAGCATAGCTTATGAGGCTTTATAAGTGGGAATTGACAGATGCAGGTTTCAACAAGTTAAATTTAATACGTTTAAGACCATTATGAATGTAATTTAAGACCCATTTCACATCCATACTGCCAATAAAGTACATGCATAGTTTGCATGTTTATCGATTCGATGTTGATTTCGTTTTCGTTTTCGATTTATTTTTTATTTTTTCCCCAAAAAACACATTTAAAAGCTAAACTTATCCTAAATCTAACTTTAGAAAAGTCATATCAACTGCATTATCTCATTTTAAAGACCCGTCAAAATAGTTTTTAGGACATTTTAAGGCCTAAATTCAGATTATTGGATTTTAGACTGTGAAAAGACTTTTTTAAAGGACCTGCAGAGACTCTGAAAAAGACAACCTGAGTGCTACTTCTAACTGCACTTTTCTGTTCAAACTTATACAACGACAGAGAAAAGCATAAAATACCTTGTTGAACTTTAGTGATCCGGATGGGATGATTCAGCCTCTCTCCATTTGAAGTCGCGTCCTTCCTCTCCAACTCCAACAAACTTTCACCGTCCGGAGGAAAACTTCAGGTGAAGCATTTCCGTGAAAAGCACTTCAGGAAGAGACCGCTGGAGTCTGGATTTGTTTGTACCCGCCGTTTACAGATCCGTCTGTAGGATGTCTGCTGAAATAACTTCTCCTCCACTGGGTGTGTGCTGCGTGTCTGTGGACACTCCAGTGGACCACAGAGGGGAAATGAAGTTGAGTTCAGCAGTCGTCGACCTGCAGCAGCTCCCACCTGGAGGAGGAGGCTGGGCGCGCTCAGGTGAGAGTGACAGGCTGCGGTCAGTGTGGTGAGGACATCTAGTGGCCAGAGGCGGAACAACAAGTAACACACAGCAAGTGAGGACTTTGCTTTTCCCACGCTGAGTTTGCATTTCCAGCATTTTTTATGCAAAGAATGTGTTTGTCTACCTCTACAACATTCAACATTTACAACCTGTTTTCTCTACACATCTGGATATCAACTGTTTACACACCAAGGTTATTATAAAAACTAAACTTGGTGTGAAAAAAAAAACAATTTTATTTGACTGAAATAAAAACAAAAAGGACAGACTTTTTTTTCCTTCTTCTTTTTTTTTTAAAGGTATTTAGTGTAGTCTGGGGTTATGCTGGCTCAATTGTGTCTATGGGATCAAATAATATAATCAAGATCTTATATATCCAGGAATTGAGCAGACAAATAAACTAAGGAGCAGGGTGTCTGAATTTGAATAGACAACTTGAGGTAATCTTGTAATGATTCGAAAACAACCATGACTTATCTTAAAGTGTATTACAGATAGACAGTGAGCTTCCATCATACGTTTTTTCTTCAAACTATAAAAAGAAAGGATCTCAGGAGAGTTTAATCTCATAAACAATGCATGCTGGGAAGTCTGCTAATATACTGACCATGTTTCTTTATAAACTTAATTTAATGAGTTCATTGAACTCGGTACTGTACATTCATTCAACTCATCATTTCAAGTCAAAATACTTAATGTTGGAAGAACTCATATTTTTGAGTTCTGAAAATAAATACAAAAATTCTAGTTGATCTTGAACTTGATTTCTCTCTTTTTTAAGTTAAAACAAATTGCTAAAGATGCTCACGTCTCTAAAATTGTCTTTTTATAAACCCTACTGTGTAGTGGTGTGTGTTTGAATCTCTTGTGATGAGCTTGATAGACAGTATGCAAAACACTTCAAACAAATACTGTCACTATATGAACCATGCAAACTTGATGTGCAGCTGAGCTCCATACTGATGGAAGCTATTAAAAGAAAAGCTTGTACAGGCCTGCTAATGTCACTGCCTCTGCCTGTACAGCAGTCTAAATACTTTCAGGTAGAAAGCTGAGGAACTTTACCGCTCAAACATTTTTCAGTCATGATGTCAGTACCTGCTTAGATGCATATAAAAACTGCTTGCAAAGTTGTATAAATATCTCTGTCTCTGACACCCAGGCTGGTCCAGACATGTGTTAGCTGATACAGATCATGTAGGCCAGTCTGCCTTCAGCACTGACACACTTTGTGATCCCATGTGGGGCCATGAGAGTCTTAGATAGAGTTTCCCCCATGCCTCCAGTGTTATTAATAAACACAAAGTGTGCCTCTGTTTTCCCAGAGACAGACACACTGCGGAGCTGTCCTTAAAGATAGAAGCAAACTGTGATCACAAGCTCTCTGGACTGTCACCTCCAAATAAAGTAAGTAGAAAGAGATTCTTTATGATCAATGTAGTGTTTTGACAATGAATTGAATGTCCTTAAGGTCCACTTGTTGTGTGATCTTTGGGTGTTTTTTAAGCTATCAGGACCGTAAACATGATTAAATTTACATTAAAATTCTGTGTTATGCAAAACAACTGGAAAGGAACGACCAGATTAAAGTTTTTTTAAGCCCACAATCATCCCACAATTAATTACTGCTGTGAGTCATTTGATTAATGACAGCTCTCTCCTTCTAAGTATACTTTTGCTCAGTTTAAAGTACATTTTAAGTGTGAGTATGTGTTTTAAAAAGTGTACTTCAAAATAGTTGACATTTACATTTAAGTTCTTCAATATACTAAAAATAAAGATAATAATTCTGCAATACTTAAAGTAGTATTTCAGTGTACTTAGAAGAAGCGTACTTTAATGTGAGTGGATAGTAAGTCTGAATACTCTTAAAGTTGTGCTTTTCTACAATTTAATTACAACTAAAATATACTTAGGACTAAATTAGTTGTTCCAAAATAGCAAACTTAAAGTTAACAAATCATTAACGCACTTGAAGTATACTGATAGTCTGACTACAGGTGCACTCATGTACGCTAAAATGTAATAAACATGTTTATTTTCTCCCAGGGAGGGACATGGACAATCAGACCTCATCAGAGAATGAGAAAGACAAGACATCCACTGAGGACTCACACATGGATTATTTTGAGGATTTCACAGACAACAGCCACTCTGACTCTGAAACAGAGGCGATCATTCTTCCAGATGAGTCCACACCACCACGTCCCTCCATACAAGTGGACAAGGCGGTCATGGACACTTTGGGGCAGCTTTTCGACCAGTGCATCCTGCAAGTGTCCCAGTTGGAGACGCAGAGGAAGGAGCTGATCCAAGAGCTCCTCCGCCTGCAGGAGCCCATGCTGCGGGTGGTGGAGCACCTGAGAGGGAAGCTGGTGGAGACGAGGAGGCTGCTCACTCTGGCTCAGCTGGATTATGTTGCTGTTCATGAGGAGGTGCAGCAGGTGAAGAAGAAGCTGTTTATCACAGCCAGAGACTGCATCCAGAGCCAGGTGACGCTGGCGGCACACGAGTACGAGGTGGCTCAATCTGCCGTCACACAGGTAGGGACAGCTGGATTAACATCTGGAGGAGTGATTTACTGTGGCAGGCTATAGCTGAGAATTGTCTTTTGGTCCATATTCATATCTATCATCTTCTGTAAATGATTCTTTCATCTTAATTTGTATCAACTGGACAATTGGCTTCGTAGCAACTTGTCAATCAAAAACGAACAACAAAAATAAAAACAGGAAGTTAATATCATATCATATCATAGAACCCAACCCAAAGTAAAAAAAAAAATCTTATTGTGTTAGAAACAACATATAAATTATGACAAAATGTCTCTATTGCCATGCTGTGTAAAATGTCATCAGGCATAATTATACACCTCATGTTGATTTATTACAGTCCCATACATTATTTACTGTGTAGAAAACTCAATGAAATTAAAGGCTATAAGATTTCAAAAGTTGGCACCTTTTTAAACAGTACAAATGATGTAGGAAGTAAACAATAAATGATTACATGCAGGCTGGGCCACACAAGGACTGGCCCTAGCAGAAATTTGATTGGCCCCTGAAGTGCCACTGTTTGCTTCAGAGTAATTACTTGGCTGAATTTTAGGTGGTTCTGTGGTTATTTACATGCATAAAAAAACACCAGATTCAGGAAATTAAGTTTATAGTATTCAAAATGTCCAGAGTAGACGCCGAGACCGCCTGCGTAATACCAGGGCTGCTGTGTAAGGTACGGCCCCTTTATGACCCCTGACTGAGAAAATCCTACATTCGTCCTGGTGTAGGTGTCAGACAGATATTAAAGAGATTCATTTGCAGCGCTATTAGTGAGGATCTGAAAACATGTGTTTACTTTCTTTGTACATTTGTTTTAAAATGATTTAATTAACAGATAAAAAAAAGTTTATGACCAGAATGGCATGTTGGTAAATGTTGGTGTCACATAAGTTTTGTAGTGTAACAATGTTGACACAATAAGTTGTGCATCAGCCCGCATCTTGTGGTCTGTAGAAAATGTTAAAGCTGTATTTGCCTTTTTTTAAACCTAATTATCTAATTACCTTTGGGCTCCAATCACAGTAACCATTCTGACATGAACTAGTAGTGTAAACACTGGTGTTACTAATGACATTAAGGTTCTGTTCCATTTAGTGTAGCAGAGCCTTTCCAGGGAGCCAACATGTACAACAGCAGCACCCTGACTCTGTCTGACCTGAATGGAACAGAATCTTAATTGGTATCACTGGTAATGTGTGTTTTAAGTACTTTTTCCATATCAGTAAGGTCTGTTGCCTCCTGCAGTTTGCATTTTTCTGCAAAAACTGAGTTTACAGTAGCTTTGCTCAGTTCTGCCATTTTTGTGTATGTTTTTATAAATTTTCCATCCATCCACAGGACGAACTCAAGTCCAAAATCCAAAGCTTGACCCAGGAGTTGTCCCAACTCCAGGAGGCACAAAAGAACCAGCTGTACTCTCTGAGGGACCAGGCCTCTAAGCCCTGCAGGCCCAGGGCCATGAGTGATGTAAGCCAGTGCCGCCAGGCGTCTGTCAGGTTGCAGCGGCGGCTCAGCGGCAGCGTGCGGGCCCTGGAGGGCTGGTACGAGCCTCGGCTCATGGCCCTGCTGAAGAGGAGGCAGATCGGGGAGGATGCTCTGAGAAAGAGCAGGGAGCAGGCGACGGACCTGAGGGCCAGCCTGGGGCCCCTGAAAGAGGACATACAGAGACTGGAGATGCAGAGAGCCTGTCTGGAGCAGAGGATCGGTCTGATGGAGAGGGAGAGGGACGAGAGCGCCACACAATACAAGGTACGCTGACTCAAGTCAAGTAAGACACAAAACATATAAAGCAGAGATTATCTTCTCAAATCTGGCCCCCAGCCATTTTCTAACTCACAATGAAAATATTTTGATGTCTGGCAAGACTACACCAACTAAGATGTTTGTCCACTCTGCACAGGAAACAGTGGAGATGTTACAAGAGACTCTGAGAGAACTACAAGTGGAGTTTGAGATTCAGAAAAAATCTAAGAAAGATTTGGAGGATCATAAGAACGACCTTGTAAAAGAGCTGACATTTATGACGTAGGTTTACTTTTACCCTTCTGCTTATAAATCGTGGGCATCACCATAAAAAAAAGCACTAACACCTTAATATCTTGTTTTATAGAGGCTGTGATGAACGGAGTGAAACCACTACAGAGGAGGATCCCTGATTTTGATTCTGATTTTCCGATGGATAATTTTAAGCGGATTGTCTGCACCTGACCAAACCACATCACTGCATTTACATTTAAAATAATCAATCAAATAATAGACATTTTTCAAGTCAGCCATGTAGATATGAAGTAGTAGGTAAAAATCTACAAATCAAGCCAGAAATCTTGGTGTAGTTGTAGTTGTGTGTAGGTGTAGACTTGTAGCTAAACTTCAACAGCCACATAAAGACAATTACAATTATATTTTAAATCCAGTTTTAATGTTTTCTTAATGTCTTATTTTTAATATATTTCTATGCCTCTATAAGCCCTTTGACTTGCCTGGTGTCTGAATGGTGCTGTATAAATAAACTTCCTTTATCACAGATGTTACCAATGATACTAATTAAGGTCCCGTGTGCACAATAACAACAGCAGCAGCCTGACTCTGTTTGACTTGAATGGAACAGTAGCTCAACCAGTATCATTGATAACACCTGTGTTTACTATTTCATGTCAAAATGGCTGCTGTGAAAAATATCTATTCAAACAGTTTATTTGCTTCTACTCACTTATTTACTTATCAGTTCATAGTTTACAGGAAATTACTCTCATGTATGTTAACATCTGGCTTGTTATGCCAAGAAACAAAGTGAACAGACTTACTGTAAATATTTTATTATGAATATACTTAAGTACACAAAAGATCAGATGCAGCACAGAAGAACAAAAAATGCAGAAGAAAGAAAACACAAACAAGTGACGAACAAGCATCCTGGAAAATTTATACTATGAATATAAAGCAACACCTACAGTATGTACAATTTGTATTAAAAATGGATCTTTGTAGAAATGTTTTCAGCTTAACTAGTAATCAAGATGAAGGAAGTCAAACCATCAAAAACAAGCCCGAACGTTGATGGACACGTCTGTGAGAGAGTTTCATCACAAGCCAGTTGAGTTGAGCGAGTTGAGTTCTGGAAGTTTGAAAAACTTAAAAATCCGAGCAATACAGACTCATACCGGATACTTCATGATATGATGACGGCGCAGTGTTTTGTTCTTTAATGTTCTACAAAATCACTGCTGTCCAAAGTGTGTTTTAAAAAGACATCGCTGTTTATGCACCCAGCAGTGGAAAAAGGATCCATTTTTAACAAGCAGGTCAGATGAAGAGACGCGGAGACTGGACTCATGCCTGGACCTCTGAATCTGCAGCACCCTCTGGGTCCTCGTCGTTGTAGATATTTTCAGCCTGAATAAGAGACGATTGAAAAGTATATTCACTGTAAACTGGTATTCAATGTTAATAAATGCACTTTAAAATTCTCTCCAGGCTGTTTTGGATATTTATATTCCCACATGATTTCATGAACCTCTGAGACTCCTACAAAGCTCTTACCATTTGCCAGACTTGCATGATATTGTCCTCTGATACAGAGCAGATGACCCAAGGCTCGTTGGGGTTCCAAGAGAAGTCTGAGATCTTAGCTGTGTGTCCTCCGTGGATGAACTGAAGTGAAACAGAGCAGGAGGAGGGATTACGGCACTTGACCTTAAATTAGAAACCACAGGGATCAACAGGAACTGTTTTGTTCCAACTGACCAGCAGCTCAGGAGGGCCATCCTCAGCATCCTCTGGTGACTGCTCCTCTCCGATCTTGCTGAGGTCCCACACGTTGAGCCTCCTGTCTGTGCCGCTGGAGGCCAGGATGGTTTCGTTATGAGGAGACCACTGAACCTGTTGGGTAGAGATGGGATAGATGTAGTATTTCTGCAACAAAGTGCTTCATAAATTTAAAACAGTCAACAACACTAAAACTGGTCTGATTGTTTGGCTGATTGTTGCCTGTTTGTTCTGAGAGTATTCTCCTGTTTACAATGGGTTCTCTAAATCAAATCACACGGTAAACAACTGCAGCATGCTTGAGCTCATACGGTAAGAAGCTAGGTATACGTGCATCAATATCCTAACCTATAACTATTATTTGTTGTCCAAAACTTGGCCAAAACATTAGGTCACAGACATATATATATGTAGATGCCATACTGGCCTTTGGATTGTACAGTATACCAGCGTTGTTGCCATATCCTGCCCTGAAAAGACTGGCTTGTAAATAAATACAAGTGAACGGGGGAGCTACAGTTTTTTGAGACAAAAAGCATGATAAAATTTACATTTTCCAAACAATTTCAATGAGTTGTTTTTATTTTCAAGGGTTCAAGATCTACATGGAGTAACTTGTGGAAAAAAAAAAAACTTTTTTTCCTACTCTATAATCACAAACCCTTCAATGTGACATTACTCAATGAAATCGGTTAAAGAATGTAACAGCAGCCCCTCGTTCACAGACCATTCTTGCCTGGTCCAATGTGGCAGCGATGATGATGTATCACAGCAATGGGTATTCAGTGTGGCGTCTACATTATTATATGTTTAGGCGCTTGCTGACAAAAACTAGGATGCCCCCTGGCTACCCAGAGGCGGAGACTATAAATCCAAGCTGAAACGGACTGTAGTTCTTTCTTCACTCCAACTACATCACTGTGACACTGAGTGCAGGAAGGAAAACAGCATGGGAACTAAGCTTTCTCTGTCATAACAGCAGCACTGAGGAATTTGATGATTCAATTGACAACTTTTACTATCAACAGTGACTGGACATCTAAATAAAAAGTGAGGAATTTTCCCATTAATCAGCTATAAGTCCTTTAAACTTTAATTTTTAAAAAGACTCTTCTGTTTCTTCTTATGATTTCACTGGCCATCTGTAGTCGCAGCTAAACGTTGTGTGCCCACGTAACTCAAGACAACCCAAACTCTGCAACAACCTATTTCAGATGAATTTAAGTGGCCAGAGTGTCATTTCTTACCTGGAAGATCTCGTCCTTGTGAGACTCAAATGAGTGCAGCTTCAGTTTCAAGTTCCTCAGGTCCCAAAGAGCCACCGTCTAAAAATAAAAGAAGTCCACTTCAACTGATTCAGCTCATACAAAATAAGGACAGATCCGTCATCACTGAAGAGCAACAGTCCTACAGAGGAAGAGTGGACCGACCTTATCAGCAGAGCCAGTGGCCAGGATGAATTCGCTGTATGGGTTGAAGGATAGGCAGTTGACCTCAGCGGTGTGGGCGTCCACTGCATGACTGGGCTTGGAGGTGTTGTTGGACCGCGTGTCCCAGCTGTGCCAAAACAGACAAAAGCACCATTGTTAAAAAGAAAAAAATGAAACTGAACAACAACTTTGTGTCTCATGAGTCATTGAAGTGACCAGTGAATTTAGTTATTGAAGCTGCTCACATCATGAGTTTCTGATCATCGGCCACAGATCCAAAGAGCGACTCGTGCAGCAAGTGCCAGGAAACATCCTCCACCACAGCAGTGTGGCCTGTGAAGATGGTTTTGGCATCCACAATCTTTCCCTCCTTGGGCACTGTGCTGATGTCCCACAGGCAGATAGTCTGGAATGGAGAGGAGAGATGGGTAAGAAAGGGTATTAACAATAGTTTAAAAAATAACTAAATACCACTTGATAAACATAGTTATGAAAAGTAGAGCTGCAACAATTAATCAATTATAGCTGCTGCTGTGTAGGAGGATGAAAAAAAGGTGGCATTCTAATGCGCATTTTACATCTTGAGGCTTGAATCACAATTTCTGGCTCAAGAGACTCTGCTTTATCTCACTGAGCTAATTAGCAAGAGGCAACTCTGTGGTATATATGTTTAAAACCTCTTCTAGCTCATTTTAGGAATTCTACAGCTGCAGTGATTAGTCAACTTTAGTAGTCTCTCATCCACATAGGATGATGCCTGAACATAGGACTTTCACATTAGAAAGTCCATCCTGCCTTAGCTGAGGTTCGAACTAACGACTTCTGAGTCGGAGGTCCGTCTTTTATCTCACTGAGCTAATTGGCAAGTGACAGTTAATGTGTGGATTCACATTTTGACTAAGCCAAGCATCAGGGTGCCAGGCAGCAGCCATCCATGCCATGGAAAAGCACATTTCAAAGTGAAAGTTCCAAAGCTGTAGCACAGATGGTTGATTTGTTGTGAATTTTCAAAGTTTTGAAATTTAGAGGCTTGCTGTAGTGCCACCATCAGGACTATTGTCTTGTGTTTGCAGTTGAGGACATCTGGCATGGGACTGGACCTTTGTGAAAAGTTTGGGTAGATTTCTCATATGGAAATGTTGCACGAGCTGAGGCTCGAACTCACGATCTTCAACACCAAGAACCATCCTCTATCTCACTGAGCTAAAAGGCAAATGAAAACAGCACCTGTAGCTTCACAAATTGACTCAGTCAGTCACCTGTGAGCCAGACAGCAGCTGTTAGTGTGTAAAGGCAGATTTCAAACGGCTGTCAAAAATTCAGTTATTGAGACAAAAATCCGAAAATACACAAATTGCATCTAGACAGCATGGAGATGTTGGTCATTTGTTTTAAACAATGATTTATTGGCTCCAAAAGTGAAAAACTAATGTTTAAAAATGACATTTTTGCATTGACTCCAATTGTTCTCATGAGAGCGAAATTCAAAATGCTGATATTTGGCAAACTTCATCTACTATGACTCAAAAATTTTGTCATTTTTTTTCATGAACATTGAAAATGTATTTAGCAAGAATTTGCAAGTATATGTTTACAATACAGTTTACAGTCAAACATTTTGATGCACTGTAGGCTCAATTTTCCATAAATCAAAAATCTGTATGGATCGTTTGTGTAGGACAGTCTGAAGATGCTCTGTAGCAAGTTTGGTGTCAATTGAGCAAAAATTGTGGGAGGAGATAGGTTTAATAAGTTTTATAGTTTTTGAAAAAAAACAGTGATGGACTTCATAATTTGCAACAGGTTTAAATGTACAAATTTTTCTTCAGTATTGGGGCTACATGTTGGTGAAAGTTGCAATTCTGTAGCACATATGGTTGATTTGTTATGATTTTTCAAAGTTTTGAACTTTAGAGGCTTGCTGTAGCGCCACCATCAGGACTATTGGCCTGTTTTTGCAGCTGAGGCAATCAGGCATGGGACTGGACCTTTGTGCAAAATTTGGTCATTTTTCATGCATGGGAAGTAGGATTTCCTCGGAAGAAGAAAGAAAGAAAGAAAGAAAGAAGAACATGCAGGATTACAAGAGGGTCCTGGCAGCTTAGGCTGCCCGGCCCCTAATTATTAACTAATGGCAAACTATTTTGATAACTGATTAATCAATTTGAGTACTTTTTTTAAGGGGCAAAAAGTCAAAATTTTCTGATTCCAGCATCTTACATGTGAATAATTCTTGGTTTCTTTACTCCTTTTATGACAGTATACTGAATATGTTTGATTTGTGGGCAAAACAAAACATTTGACAACATTATCCGGCGCTTTGGAAACACTGACAGACATTTTTCTTCATTTTCTGACATTTTATAGGCCAACCAACTATTAATCGAGACAATAATCGACTGATTAATTGACTATGAAAGTAATCGTTAGTTGCAGAGAGGGGCACCAGCATGGAAGCTTAGTAATGAACTGCTGTGGACAGGGTCAGCACTGCAGTTCAGAACTTTAGACAGTGGGAGGTAAAATTACTGATTTTGCACACAAAGTTTGGTTGTCTGGGAGAGAATGATACTTGGCTTATATAACAGCAGTTTCCTGTTGGAAAAGGTTATCTGACAGTAAGGTAAAGTTGTGAAAATATGTTAAATATAGTGTACACTTAAAGTGATATTGATTTTTTTTTAGAACCTCATACTGCTAACCCTGTCCACAGTAGTAGATTGTGTAGCTTCCTATACCAGGACTCCTGATGCTTCCCCAAACTGTATCTACTGTAGGCAATACATTGTCAATAGGTAACTCATACAACTCTACTTTAAATAATATGTAAACTATATGCCTTTATTATGAGTTACAGAAAGACACAATATCCTAGTTGAATGGGTTAAAACAGGAAGAGAGACAATACTAGACTAATTTAGGTATGTTGTGACAGGTTTGCTTACATGGTCATCAGAAGCACTGAGCAGGCAGCCGCTGAGGTTTGCGTTCCAGGAGAGGCCGTAGCCCTCCTTCTGGTGGCCTCTCAGACGCAGATCTGGGGTGCACTCTCCAGAAGGGTCTACAATATAAATAAATGCACAGAAATCAACACCTGTTGTAGAGTTTCAAAGACTTTTCATTAAAATGTGTTTTGGTTGTAATCCTAACCAGGTTTGGAGGGGTGCTTTGTGTAATCAAAGACCAGCACATCGCTGGTGGGCGTCTTGGTGGCGATGATGCAGGGATTTTGAGGCATGTAGCGTGCTCTGTTCACTTCTCCTTCATGGTTGATCTTGATCTCTATCTCTATCTTCCCACTTACAGACCCAAAGCCTCCAAATTCTGAAATAACAAGGACAACAGATACATAAAAATGACCATGTCTAATAAAAGTCTGTTCCACTAAATATGTATCCAAGTATGGTTTCCTGTATTTTACTAACTAAAAATAAACTAAAAATATAATCTAAAACAAAAATACATACCCAGAGTTTCTGAAGCATTAAAGATTTCAGCAAGATTTAACTTTATTCACTCACTGAGAAGAACTGTGAGCTAAAATATTCAAATATAAAATCTTGGATCACGTAAATGACATTAATTTTAATATCAAAATACACTGAAGCACCACTCAATCCATTTGTTTTGTGCAATATGCAGCTAGGGATATTAGTATTATCTACTTGACCCATGCACACATTATCCCTCACCTCCTTTCTCACTGTCGTAGTGTGACGCATCAAACTGGGCATCATCATTTGGGAGCTGAACACTAGCAATTACAAGGTGGTTCTGCTCATCAGAAGTGTGTGTCCCCAGGACCAACCTGTGCACACTGTAGTCTTTCCCTTCTGGCCTGTCAAAATATATATAATTCATTCATTCATTCATTCATAAAAAATAAAAATCTCAAAATATCTGATCCCTCGCTCATGTCATGTTTTGATGCGTGTTGAGGTGCAGCAGGTGTCTTCTAACCTTGTGACATCTGGCAGCCACTGGGCAGTGAGGCTGGGCCACTCCAGGGCATGAGTCATGACCAGGTCATAGAGAAAAGGGGTGTTCTTCTTCCAGATCTTGTACTCTTCGTTGATCACCCTCTCCTCCACTGCATCATCAAACGCAGCTGCAAAAGTCACATTTACCACACAAAGATATGTTATGATTATGACTCACAAGAGTCATATAGCATAGAGTGAAATTTTATATAATTCATAGTGTATACTTCTTATTTATTTTTTATTTATGCTGCTCCTTTAATTGCCTTTTAGTATAAAGTTGAGACATATACACCACATTTCCAGTGTACTTGTACTGTCCTGTACCTGTACAAATGGCAATAAAGCTCTTGGATTTTGAAGAATCTGATTTGCCTGGACTGGACAAAAGTTTTATCTTACCCAGCCCAGTCTTTCCCTTGTTAAATTAAGGTGGGCAACAAGGTTAAGTTTGCTGATAAGCTAATATTAGCACACGTTGCTATGATACACACACACATATATATGACGCTAGCTTTATTCAAAATCCTAAACCAGCCCTTGGGAAAGACCCAAAACAATTTATCATTCCACGTGTGATTGTACTTTGACCAGCACTCGTAAATCAAAAACACTGTACTGTACAGTCAGCCCTCAAGCAGCTAACGCTAGCTAACAGCTAGTTGGCCGGTGTGTAACACAATGAGTGGAGATGCTGACAGGCGCGCCAACATCCACCGGTACATCCTGACTCAAACTGTCTATCATTCAGGACAACACACATACTAATTTAACCAGCTAACTCATTAAAGTGAACACACATACCGTCTTTATCAGCCATGGTGTCCTAATTAAATCGCTAATTTGGCCAAGAGTAGCAATTCTTTGAGGAAGCGCTGTGAAGGCAGCACGGATGCTTGAGATGGCGCCAACTCCATAGAACAGGACTGACCAATCAGCGCTCCACAAAACCGACAGGAAGTCATCATGGAAGTCGCCATTACTACATCCGGGATTCCTCCTCTTCCTCCGACCCATGTTGTAAGAGCTTGTAACACACACGACATGGTAAAGATCAAAACTGATTATCTTTTACAACGTTGAACGAAGTGACAGCTGCAATGGACGACCGTCAGTTAGACCTGACTCAGGCACAGTTAGCTACCAAGGCTAAATACCCGCCAATCAACAAGAAATATGAATGTAAGTCTGAAGTTATGATAAATAATCTAACTAGCTTAGCTTGTTTACTTATACTTGTTTAACAGTGACTGAAACTATTTTCATCATCTGTGTTAGTTGACTGTAGGTAACGTTGTGTTAATGCTTAACTTAAATGAAACTGTTTATAGTCTTTAGAAAAGAGAAGGGATGTTTGTGGCAAGTGTAACATTTTTTACATTTTCCTTCACAACTCACAGACCACTTGAAATAAACTAGTCTTTTGATTTGGAAATATGTATAAGCATACTAATTAACAATATAACTGATTTTCACAGGACTATAATATTAAATTTAATGCAGGAAAGTCAGAATGAATTAATTTTCCTGGTGGGAGTAACTACAATGCTGAAATGAAGTCAATTCACTGTCTCAAAGTGATCACATACTTGTGTAACATCTAACAGTGTTACCATATTTTCATTGGATATGGTTCAAATTATTTTAGGTATCTGGCATCCCATATTTTTGCACATAATACGGCAGCAATTCTAATGGTAATTCATTCATTTTTTAATTGAGTTGAGAAATTGAGAAATTTAACATGTTAATTTAGTGAAATATTTTCATTTTCTCACAGTAAATTTTGTTTGCGCAGAAAATCAAATGGCTTACATTGGGCCATGTGGCCCAGATTCTGCAGTCATGATTAAAATCTCATATGCTAGCTAGCAACACCTATATTAGCATAGATTGTTCATGTTCATTTTTACCTAGAAACTTAGAGATAAACTTGATGTAAGCTTAAATTGACTGTCATCTAAGCTTTAGACTGCAGAAGAAAAGCTAGCTTTTCTGCTTGGAGGAATTAAATGTGTTAAAATTACCCCAAATTACAATTGCCCCTACAGTATTTCTTTTGAAATGGCTAGACTTACCAGACAGTGGTACAGAACAAATTCTGAACTGGATTGGATCCCGATTGAACAAGAACTTGCCTCTCCTTTTAAATCTATAGAGGCCTTCACACAAACATCAAAAAAGGTGAAATGTAATAGGACATATCCAATTCTAGAACATTCAAAGATAGTCTGGCAGGAAGTACCTAAAATGTGTAAAATATATCATAATAGTCAAAAATATGTATCCATATGATACAATCCTAAAGTAAAAGTAGGCAAACAGACAATGTATTGGGCACAGTGGTTAAGACACAGTTTCAGAATATTAAATGACCCATTCAAAGAGGGTAATTTCCTCTCCTGTAACAGAATGAGGGAGAAATTTAATCTGGAGGGACATGGCCATCCTTTGAAATATTTACAAATTAGACACTGTATTAAGGGGAAAGTCCACTCTTCTAAAGTTAAAAACCCAGTAGAGCAGAACCTTCAACTGCCAACAGTGTATCATAGAGCATCAAAGTGCTGTGAGTTATGTCCTTGGGTAAATAACAATGGCTGTAAAAATCTTAAGATTATATGGGAAAAAGACCCTGGTTGTACATTTGCTGATCAAACATGGGAGGGAATTCTTTCAAGCAGTGGTGGCAAATTTATTCAATATAAAATACTTAATTGAAATACTTTTGGTTACCGGCCTGTGTTTATTTATTTTATGTAATCTTGTTTTAATTTATTTTGTTATGTCTTGTTTCTCTTGTTCTGTTATGATTATTACTGACAAAACTAATAAAACTTCAAATTCCAAAAAAAGTTACAGTTGTTCCCAGTCTCCCCTGTTATCATATACTCCCAGCTGTTCTAAGTTGTTCCAGCAGCATACCCATGTCATTTGTGTTTTACTATTTCAGACCTGGATCATACAGCAGATGTACAGTGAGTGTGTTTTGGTATCTTCGTAAAGTGTTCATCAGATCTCACGTTTCTCGGTTGTCCAGTGTTCATCACTTTCATGTTTTCTGCTCTCCCTCATCCAAGAATTCACTCCTGGGGAGACTCTCTGGAGGAAGCCTTTGAGCAGTGTGCCATGGGCATGTTTGGGTACATGACGGACACAGAGACAGTGGAACCGCTGGATACTGTTGACATGGAATCAGAAGGTGAGAGTGCACACAGTTTATCTGTTTCTTTTTTTTTTAATACCTGTATCAGTCATGCTGCTTCCACATCACTGAAACTAAACTGCAAACATTTTCCCTGCTCTAAAGGTGATGACATGGAGTCTCTTCTTTTCCACTTCCTAGATGACTGGTTATATAAGTTTTGTGCAGACCTCTTCTTTGTTCCCAGGGTGAGTGTGTTGCTCAGTTGTCAGTTGTGGAACGCTGGACATTTTTTGCTTTAAAAAAACATCCATGAAGGGTCTGGTGGTATCGTGTAAAGAACAGCCATAGTTCTATTTGAGCTCTGCTCTTACCAGCTAGCCACCTGTCCACATGGGCGTTCCACACATGTAGGAATCAACCATTATGTTCAGGGCCAATACTGTTATGGATTATTAGTAATCAGGGAAACCAATAACTGATATTTGAAAGCAATATAGAGTTGAAGTAAAAACTCCAACACAGTATTCATTGCAATGCCTTTAAGCATGGTTTAGTTTGGCTATTACTCGTAACGTATAAGCAGTCAGATTTTGTGGGCGATAATTGGCTGACCCCTAGGACAAAGACTTGCAACTCACCATTGGTACAACTATGAGTGACTGTCCTTACAATTGACTTGGGGGATGGGATAGCCTCTCGGTGTCTATGGTCAAGAAAAGGACTTGTATAACAACATGTGCTTGTCGAATGAGTTATTTTACACTGCTGTGCATAATTTACATAATGTAAATGCATAACAGGTATTTAGATTCTTGTTTGATGAACAAAATACAGAAAAATCTTGTTTATTATTTGAGTATTTACAGTATTTTCCTGTCATATGCCAATTCTGTCCACCAGGAGATCAAAGTTTTGCATATAGACAGAATGCGCTTCAGGATCCGCTCCATTGGGTAAGTTTTGGGAGGGTCTTCACAGCAGCATGAGGATTATAGCAGAGCAGGGATGGTTATATGTTGACAATCTTCTAAAATAACCCCCTATATATGAAGCGGACGTGTTTGCAGTTCCGAAAATGTTAGAAACCAGAAATGCTTTAAGCAGCCAAAACATTTGCTTGCACCAGTTAAAGCAGCCTGGAGCGTTGGGATTCTTTGGTTGTTTTTTTTATGAGACTTAAAGATGATAGAAATTGTTACGGACATCAGAAAAAAGCCAACCCCACTCCACCCTGGAGATCCATGGAACATGGAGCTCAGTAGAGTCCCACAAATTCGTAGGAGTCACTTTACAATGAGATCTTAAGTGGAACAGGAACATTAACACTGTAACCAAGATTTTTATCTGCACCACTGATTGCACTGGATTTATCTGACAATATTTCTGTTGTCTTTGCACACTATGTACATAGGACCCATCACACAGAACCTACTGGCTCTTTAAACTTATGCTTATGATCGCTTTTGTATATTTCAACATTATAGTATAGTGTATATAAATATTTACAGTTACTATGCTGTTTTTTTCTACTGTTTATACCTCCCTAAGCTGCTCTCTCATGATAATTTTTCTCATTTTATCAAAGTTGGGGTGAAGAATTCTCTCTGGAAAAGCATCCACAGGTAAGTTATCACTGAAAGATTGTTTACTCAGAATATAATTCTGTGTAATAGAATTATGGAATAAAAGTACAATACACTTATAGAAGTATTGTGCAAAAAGAATACTAAAGAAAATACACAATTGTAGCGTGTTTATTCTAAGTGTTGTGTCCTGTGTTATTAATGCAGGGGACTGAGGTGAAAGCCATCACATACTCTGCAATGCAGATCCACGATAAAGAGAAACCAGAGATATTTGCCATTGTTGATATCTGACAGTACCTTCAGAGGCAGACAACACTCCTGGTTCAATGGAGCTGGTATATCTACGTGGCCAATTTAAGTGGCCTTTTTACCCAAGGCACTGATGATTATCCTGTAAAATCTGGTTTTCTACTTGTAGGGTGAACTGTTTACTAACAGGAACATTTCTTGTGATTATGTGTGTACACAGTACGATGAAAGAGCTCTCTGACAAATAACAGATGAGTTATAAGACACTGACATCTTACAAGTTGCATTATTTCACAAATCATAAAACCTTAAATTAATTGAGACTTCCAGGAATGGCAACAATATTTATGGGAAATACACCACCTGAACATAAAATAACACTTCACTTTAAGTCATTATTGAAAAGTAAAACTCTGATTAAGGACGATGCCATTGTTTTTAAATCATTTCTCAAGAAAATGTTTTTGGAAATGTTTTTGCAGCTTCTTAGGCTTATTTATCACAAATGATATTGTGTTGATGCCTTATTAATTATTGTAAATAAATCAACAGGTGTTTATTTTTCTTCTGTGGATTGATTAAATGATTATTGGTGTTTCTTGATTTTGAATTGTTTGTGGATGTTTGGAAGCCAACATACATGGATTCTTCTCTTTGAATTGTTTAAACCTGCTCACACGGTTAATAACACTATGGATAATTTGGTTTAATTTGTTGAATGCTACTTTTAATAGAGCACTAAAGATACAATGTAGACTCCATGGTGTGTGTCCTTGTTCAAAGGATTTAAATTTGAGAATATGTAACCTTAAAAGGAAGAGTGCCTCCAATGAGTTAGTACACAAGAATAGCAGGGGGGGTTTCATTGGCTGAATGCCTGAGTGCAATTAATTCATTATTGTACTGACCATATTTTCCACTCTGTCCAGAGTATCCCAGTGTGACCTGGATTCTAATGGTGCTTTTATGATTCAGTACATGAATATACAACTAGTATCCAGCATTAATCCACATACAGAAGCCCAGCTGTATGTGCTGTCAGTGTTTTACCTCAAAGGCAGGCAGAGAAGAACAATAAGACCTGACAAGCAAGATCACAGTAAATCCTGTACGGAACGTAAGATGAGAAGAAATACTTTTGTGTGTTACATAATAGAGGATGTTCATGTCTGGGCTTGTGACTTCTTTTTAATGCTGACTGAATGAATAACCTCAGACAGATTCTCAAAGCTGTTCTGAATAAATCTCTTAGATAACAGGTTACAACAATACATGGAAACAGCACATACAACTAAGATAGAAGATAGAAGGTGCAGGCAGCAGCTGGGTATTCTAGTTCTTAAGGTTACACAGCAAAAGAAAAGCTGCTCTTGTAATGGCCACTATGCTCCTCCTGTATGGGAACTGGACTGTCTCACTGATGTTTGAAGGTTCATTAGGTTATGATGTAGAAAATCTGGTGCTTGCTGCTATTACAGGACAGGAGAATAATAGAAAATCATATTATAGAAAAAAATTAAGCTAGAAACGCTTACATGACATTACATTTTTAATGCAAGGCACAGGATGATCCAGAAACTAAAACTACTTAATGTAAATCTAATTTGGTTTGAATGGACATTGTCTTGTCAGTCTATGTTCAGCATTCATTCATTCATTCATTCATTCATTCATTCATTCATTCATGATCATTTCTGTTGTATGCATGAGTCCAGTATGATGTGACTCAAAGAACTGAGTAGAGAAACTTTAATGAACTTTAGTCAAAATACTGGCCACTAGAGGGCATTTCTGAAGCTATAAACACTGGTGTTTCAACAACCTGACAAAACATTAAAAGATAACTATAGGAAGCAGTTCTGGATAGTTGATTGTTGAGTCTCATTCCCAGGGTGTCAAGTAGCAACACTTTGGGTTGACTGAGACACTCAACAAAACAATGAGACACAACCATCAACCCAACCCGAAGTGTCTGTACTTAACCAGAGACTCAACAATCAGCTACCATTATCCAGAATCACTACTCCTTTAATCACTGAACCCATTCATGAAACAAACAAAAAAAAATTTGCTGGTTACACCCTCTCAAATGTGAGATTTGTTTGCTTTTCTTTGTTTTATAATATTGTAAACTGGGTTCATTGGCTGTCCAGCTGGTTAGGTGGGCCATTTCAAGGAATCTCATTTAACTGCAATAACAAATGATCAAGTACTTAAAGCAGAAGAAACAACAGAATTATGATGACGATGACTGATTAAAAAAGAATGACCACATAGTTACCCTGCACAGGGTCACTGATAACAATCGATTAAAATTACAGTATGTTACCAGCTGGAACAGTTTGTATGACGCCACAGCAGAACCCAGAGACAAATTATCCTCCTAATCATAGCAATTGAGTATTATTACCAGATTTCAGTACTCAGGATTGAGAGAGGATTCATCACTTATAGTCTGCTGATAGGAGGTTTTGGTGATGAGAAACATGACCAGCTAAAGCAACAATTTCCAAACTTTTTTCCTTGGATTTGTTGGTTTTGTTGAGTCCTTACTTCTAACTAAGAAAAGCTAAGCCTCCTCCAGTGTATGCACACACACACCCAAGCTAAAATAATAAGTGATTCATTGCATAGCTTTATTGTCAAAAAATAACATCAATTATAATTTATAGTGTTGTTAGAACCTTTACCTTTGGTAAACCTCTCTTATAGTGTAAGCCTAATATTT
>JAJHUR010079242.1:0-13647 GCA_027495735.1 Lutjanus campechanus
AGGAAGAGTCACAGAGGAGGGATCCCTCTCAGTCCCATGTACCAAACAGATCAACAAAAATCATCTTAAATAAACATTTTTATGACAGTTTTATTCTTCTGAGTAGGACACACATGGAATGTTAACAGGTGTGAGGCCCGAATTTCTATTTTATTTTGAAAATTGACCAGATTCTCTATGCTGTATCTGTGTTTGACTTCCTGCCCGGCTCAGTCTGCTCTTTGCAGAGCGTCTCAGTGTTTTGTACTATTCTGGTCACCTGAGTTTAAATGGTGGGCTCTGATATCAGCTGAGATCAAATGACATCTATCAGGACACAGAATCAATATGGAGAGCAGAAACCTCTCTATATGTCCCAGGGACAGATGTCAACAGGCCCCTCAGGCATCTTGGTTTTCCCACATCTACATATATCATCATTTTCCTGACACAGCAGAAATCTACACCAGCAGACTCAGAAGCAGCGGTTTCTTCTCTCGTGTTCCCCTCATCTTCCTCTCTCCTCTTCTCTGCTTCCTCAACCTCCTCCTGTTTTCCCTCACTGCTTTTCTTGTAAGTGTTGCATTCTCACTTGCGCTTTTCTACACACAGAGCTGACCTGGCTTGACTCAGTTTGACTCAGCCCCTCAGCCCAATATGGCAGAGGTATTTCCATTACTGCAGGGCTACCTGCTTGAAGATGTGTCTTTTACCTGAAGACGAGCTTGAGGAGGCTCGAGTCGCATGGCTGTAAAGTGGTGGATAAATAACATGCTGTTTCCTTAAAGTCCTTACAATAAAAGACCCCTGTTGTTTTGTTATTTAAATACTTTCATTATGAAGCAGCACAAACAGGAAATGTTTTCATTCAGGAGTTTCATCAGCAGAAACTTAACACGACTCCAACACAGCTGAAAGTGAATTTGGAATGGTAGAATAAAGCAGATACCTGAAAGGACAAACAGCGACAGAGGAGAGAAACCAAATTTCAAAGCAAAGAGATTCAGTTAGAGGCAACAAAAGTACTAAGAGATGAACATAAAAAAAAGACTCAGTGGCACAACACTCGCTTGCTCGAGGGGGTGAAAGGAGGGTCACCACAGGTTGACCGTGGTTGGCAAAACATCACAACAGCTTGCATGGAGGCAGGTTGGACTCGCTTTGGCTCCACTCCAGCACCGCCATTCACAGAAAGTGGAGGGAAGTCTTCTGGATCGTACAAGACAGAGATCTGAACAGTGACTTCAACCAGCTGCTGACTGAATCTTGAGTGGGTTAAGACCTTTATTTGCATCATTAAAGGTTGTGAATTTATGTGTTAATATGGTTCTCCAGGCTGTCTGAAAGCGATGCCCCAGGCTGTTGACGTAGTATAACGAGGGAGAAAGTCCACACATGGAGAAGAAGGGGTGGATGGACGGCTCAAACAAACACAGGACTTTCACTGAGGAGATGGAGTTCATGTCCTGTCTGAAACAAAAATGTTATTAAATGCTGCACAATACATAATGTTATGTGTCTCACATGATTTTCGAGTTACTTCAGCACGGTGTATAATTATCTAAAGTGTTGCAAAAATGTTGACTTTTCTCTTAAGCAACCAACTAACTGTTCATTTTAAGAGACTTCTCTTATTTCCTCTTTTTAATATTTACTATTTCATTGTAAAGCAAAAGAATCTCTTATCCGATTACTATTATATCGGTGGGATAATCAATAGAAGACTCAATTCCTAAAATAATTGATAGCTGCAGCCCTACTTTATGGTACAAATAGCACTGACTTATATGCGTTTTATTCTTTGATTCATGTTTCAATAATGTGATCTGTTTTTGGAGAATATTAACTGTATATAAAAATGGAGTGCAGCCCGAGAGGTAAAACCTGGGGCAAAAAGATAATCACTCGTCGTTGCTCATTAAGATTATTGCTGAGTGGTGCACAATAACTGCAGGTGACTCAGATAAACATGACATTTATTTCTTCTCTGGATCTGAGCAGCTGGACGGTCAGAGGACACAGGTTAGAGAGGTTTTAGGAAGAAAATTAAGTATATGTCACCGTTGCTGGAAATTAGCTCTTTGGTGAGAGCTAATGCTCCAACAGTAAAACTCACACATGTTCCCTTATTGGAGAACCCATCTGGTCATAAACAAGAAGACAGAGTACATTTGTGACTGGTCAGGAGAAACAAACATGGACAGTGGGAGACATTTTCTGAACTGAGAATTCCTTTGAAGTCGCTTCCCTCTGAAATGTCGCCACAAGCAGAGAAATGACTTGCTTGACAGCATGGTGCACGAGCTGAACAATACAACAGATTTCTAACAAGCCCTGAAGAGAGATGGGTTTACTGCAGCTGCTGATGAATGCTCACTAAATATCACAGCTGTCTGCGCTGCAGAGCAGGCGATTGATGGAGGAGGAGGTGAGGGAGACAGAGAGAAAGGAACAGATGAGGGAGGAGTGAAGGGAGAAGATAGAAAAGACAAGGTGGATGAAGAGGAGGAGGGATTCTGAGGAGGCTTTATTCTGAAATGAGGAGGAGATGGTGGTATAGGAGGCAGGAGGAAATTTGCGGACAGGAAGATGAAGAAATGGATGAAAAAGAAGAAGCAAGAGAAGATGTAGTAGAGCAAAGAAGATCAAGGGGAAAACAAGAAGAGGAATAAGACAGGGTGGGGAGGGAAAAACAAGATGGTCAGGAAGGTGGAGGTCTGCTGAGCAAACAAGGAAGGAAAATGGAAGATTTGAAGAAGCAGGAGGAAGATGTGAATGAAGGTAAAGAAGAGAAGGAAGAAGATAGCAAGGCGAGAAAAAGATGGGAGAGATCAGGCCGATGCAGTCATATTTTAATCAATCAGTGTCAAATAAACCTGATCAAATGTCGATCCTGTCTTTGCTGAGCTCCCCTGCACTGTTTAATCCACCTCAGCTTGCCAGTGTTGCAAAACTGCACTCCTTCATGACAGCATTGGAGAGTTGGAATGTGAAAAAATAATCTTCTGATTTTAGCCTGGCCTGTGTCAGAACCTCCCCTTTCGTTTCCAGTCTCCAAAGGGCATTATCAATGAGCGCAGACCAAAACACCTCTGGACACAACTGCATAGACGTACAACCAATCAGAGCAACAAAACATGTTAGTGGAGACTTGATCTGAGGCGAAAACCAGCAATTTGATTTTACTGTCATTTAACTGAAGGGCATCCTGGAACATCCAGTTACTAATTTTGGTGAGACACTTAAATTTGGGAGGTCACCGGTTTTAACGGACAAACAGAGTAACGTGTCTTCAGTGTAACAATGCTAAAACACAACTGACAACCGAACTGGCAGATTAGGTGACCAAAGGGGAGCATAAAGAAAATTAAACTGGTCCAGGGGTTGACCCCTGAGGCATCCTGCAAGACAAAGGAGCACAGGAGGAAACCTTGTCATCAGCAGATACACAAAGAGAGGTTGGATAAATAGGAAGAAAACCATTTCAGTGCTACACCAGATTTCTCCAGACAATCAATTAAAATGGCATGATCAATTATATCAAAGGCTGCCAACAAATCTAAGGCCGGAGATATACTTGCTGTTTAACCGTGCGTTTGCGTTCGCGTATGCGTAGCGTTAATTTCTGAGGACGCGCACACCTGACGCTCATAATGGACGCAGGATACGCGAGGCAGCCATGAAGCGTCGGGATGCGTATGTGAACGCGTAGTTAACAGCAACTATATCTCCGGCTTAAGAGAACTAAAGTAACAACATGACTGCTGTCTAGCTGCCATTTGTGACCTTAACAATGTATTTAATCAACATTGCATATTTTGCTGTATGTATGTACAGTATTTAATCTTTCTATGCATACTGAGCATCTTTAGCACAAAACTTTCCATGTTAGTTTCTGCAGCTCTGTCCTCTGTTCAGTCCCACATACATCCTATATTATCCTTAGTTAAGTCCTAACTGTGTCTTGTGCACATTATGTTTAATGTTACAATAAGATGCTCTGTTATTTTTTGAAAGGAATACAAATGTACATATAAAGTTAAGCATTAAGCCTTTGTCTATTTAATTATTTTGGTAAGAATTAAATGAAAACAGAAGAAAGTTTGCTGCTGACTTTTTTTTAAATTAATGTATTAATGAGTTGTCCAATTGTCAAACACACAGTACTGTCTACATTCAATCTATGAATGCACACTGAGAAGCTGAGAAAGGAAAAAGCTGTGGAAAATAGATGAAGAAGTGAAGCAGGAAGGAGAAGGATTATTTGAGACAGAAGAAGAGGAATTGTTTGAAGAAGAGGAATGGCAGGAGGCTGTAATGAGTCTGAGGAAAGGCAGGTGAGGATGAGGAGATGAGGAAGAGCTGATGGTAGAGGAAAAGAGGTGGGATAAAGAGCTGAGGAATGACACGAGTGGAAGGCGATGAGGAACGGCAGGGAAAGGAGGATGACATTTGAGCGAAGGGGAGACAGCAGAGGAGGAGGAGGAGGATTATTGGATGGGGTGGTGGAGGTGGGAAGAATCTGAGAAGTAGAGAGGGATTATTTTGAAATGAGGAGGGAAGGAGGAGGATGAGGAAGATGATGACCACAGGGAAGCAGGGAAGGAGAACCAGGAAGGAGTGGGAGGATGAACTGATTGCTCAAAGCGTGACGTGCCGACAAAAACTAAACAACTGATTCCTCACCAAGCTGGAAGAAGGATGTGTGGAGCTGCTGATGAATGGAAGTTAAATATCACAGCTGTCTGCAGCTGTGAGGGGAGGAGCTCAGAGGAGGAGGAGAAGGTGCCAAAGGAGAAAAAATAATAATGGAAAAGAAGAGATGAAGAAGCAGAGCACTAGTTTCAGAGATAGAAAAGGAGATGGTGAGGGAAGCTGAAGTGAGGAATACACAATTAGGAGAAAGTGCAGAGAACCAGGGGAACCAGGAGGAGGAGGAGTTGGTTATTAGGAGGAACAGGAAGGAGTAGGAGTTGGCGACTGCTTGCTCACAGCATGGTGTGCAGTCAGAACAATGCGAGAGACTTCTAACCAGCCTGGAGGGAGATAAGTTTAGCTGTTGATGAATAGTGGTTAAATGTCACTGCTGTCTACAGGATAGGAAGATGAGGAGGAGGAGGAGGAGGAGGAGGAAGGTGAAGATGGAGAGGAAGCAGTAGAATGAATGGTTAATGGATACTCTGCTGAACTTTCTATTCTTGCACATTAAGCAGTTTACCATCATAACAGAAACTGCTGAAATTCTCAGTATTTTTTTAAACAATCGCTCTTATTTCTAGCTGATGTCCACTGAGTTTGTCCAACATGCTTGTTGGTTAAATGTCCAATCAGCTCATTTTCACTGATATTTCCATTTATTGTTCGGCAGTGACCTCTGCAGGGCGTAGTAAGTATGACAATGGAAGCATAAAGAGTGAAAAAGTCCACATACGGACGGATGTGACGTACATGACGTAGTTATTTTAACCCAAACCAGCATCTTTTCCTAAACTTAACCAAGTCGTTTTATTGCCTAAACTTAAACAAGCTGGAACCATTTGACAATGTAAACCACATGTGTACTGTCACATGAGTTATGTCTACCAGACACTAGAACCTAGATTCTCAAACCGTGGTACGTGTACCACCAGTAAGCTCCTTGTAGTAGTACATGGAGGAATATCAGAAATATTTTTTAAAAAGAAAGAACTTATTTCTAAAATATATAAAACTATCAAAATGCTGCAAAATATAAGATAACTGATATATAAGTGAAAATAAGTTTTGAGTTTTTCTGTTTTTGTTTCAGTTATGTAGTCTCCTCGTGGTTATGAGCTAAACTGTGATGGCGAGATTGTAAACAATTAAGTGATTATGATGAGAAGTGCAGATCAGGAGGAGAATATTTTGAGCTGATGTGTTGGGGAAAAAAAAGTGTATGACAGTGAACACTCGTGGCTCCTTCAGAAGCACCAGTGAAGTGTTCGTATTATCTGGAACCACCAAACGGCACAAAACAGTAAAGTGGTACTTAGAAAGCTCAGTATTTTATCCGAGGTGGTACATGATATAAAAAGTTTGAGAACAAATGCACTACAAGATTTTCAAAAGACTTACAAAAGACTGAAGTCTGACACCCTCTCATAAGTTACAGAGTTGGGTTAAAGATTAAGATGCAAAGATATTTACAAGACAACAACTAGATTATTTTGCTCCTGTATTTTTTTTTACATTTATTTCCCAGTATACTGATACTGAATTTTCACTTTCCTGTGAATGAATTATTTGGTTTTTAAAAGAAATATTTTTTTCCAAAACAAACCAATATTATATCATCAGTTTGATCCTATTGATTGCAAAATCTCATATCCATAAATCTGAATTTTCCAATCATAATGGTTGTAGTTTTCTGTTGAAAATATGTGTGAGAATTTTTCATTTCTTGACATTTTGTGAGCACACGTCTCCCAGCTGAGACTCAGGAGGACGGGAGGAGGTGGGAGGGAAGCGGGGGATGATGGGGTGACAGTGGCCAGCTGGAACATTTTAACATATTGCTGAACCCTAATCAGACTGTTATCCGGTTTTAATATAACTAGACGGAGGCAAAATTTCATTCTTTTTCACCAAACAGTTGAGAATTTTTATCAGGATAATTTTTCTAAGAGGCTGTAGTAAAATAAATCACCTGCCAAAACTTTTCCTCCCAGCCGTTTTCACAGGTGGAAAAAAAAGTGATTCAGAAAAATGAATTACTTTGCACTTTGCATAAGTTATTTCACAGATTTAAAAAAAAAAAGGAATATTGGAGAACACAATTTAGATCGATCTTTGAAATTGGGTCAGAAATGTTTTTTCTCTCTTGCCTCTGAGGATGTTCATACTGGACAAAACCAACTGGGGGTTAAATGTGTTAAAACGTTCAGCGTGAGCTCCACGTCACATTCAGTCAGTTGATCTGTACAGTCTGAATGTAAAAACTGTAGATTTGTGAGATTCAGAAAAGGCTGATTAAAATGTGCAATGTGAGTCAGACAAATCTAATAAAAATGCACAGAATAAAACACACGTATTTCTTAAAAAAGAGCAGAAATGTGTCTTCATAGAGCTCAGCTCCAGCTACAAAATCTTTGATTACTTCAAAAGATGAATAGGTTCCAGCAGGTTCATATCTGCTCCAGTGAGGCTCAGAAATGAACCTGCGATGCAACATCTGTAAACAACACACTGATGAGCAAACGTACTCCTCATAACACATTTTCACAGAGCCAGAAAAGTAATAAAAAATTGGGGTCAACTGTTATATTAACACATGATGAGAAGTTCACAGGGCCGGCACAACCACACCGCTTACCATAATGACTCATTATATCAGACATAATAAATGTTTGAGCTTTTCCAGGCCATTTCCCTCATGAATAAAATTTACCGTTGCCTATTAGAGTGCAGAAAATCCTTCACAGGATTCCCAGAGTCATCGGTCCAAAAGATTGCACCCATATACTCATTACCTCAGAGTGAGGCTGGTGATGTGTCTGGAAAATCTTTTCACAACCTTAATGCAGTGTAACAATATTGTATTAGTAGAAAATATGCTCATACGCTGCGATAAATACAGTTATATTTTCATTTTCACCACTCGGATTGTTATCTAGTGGCTGGTATCAGCCTCAGCGCTACTTTTCATTTTCATGTATTTATTTATGACAATGGTTTCCTCTTCCAGAGAGAACTCAGGTCTCTGTTATCCTCTCAGTTCATATCCTTTCCTCTTTTACTCTTATGCTACTTAAAGACTTTAGTGTATATCTTCACAGCCACTCACTATAGTCACTGAGTGTTATGTGGCTTCCTCTAAATATATAGAATTTTGGGAGTTTTTGTGTATTAAATGCACCAGGCTGTGCTGAGTCGTGCCTCAGATGGAGTTTGCTCCACAGCTTCCATGCTGGTCCTGTGACGTCCTTCCTTGTTGTGAGACTTGACTCTCATGTGCAGGACAGCAGAGAGAAATGAGTTTTAAAATACTCTGTGGGCCAGATCCACAAAGAATGGATTGCTCCTGCTAATAGCGCCATTATTTGCACAGAATTAGCTCACGCAATCTGTCCTGTTTTAGCACCTTATCCTCAAAAGAATTTCCTCTAATCATATGCCGGCGCTAACACGCCCACAAAGTTTGGCAGCTGAGCACAATTTGCACCTCTGATTGCAATAAGCTGCGTGGCATATAGGTGGCTTTGTTCCATGATCACAGTTGACACGACAATGGCAGTCAGACAGAAAAAGAAAACAAAAATTTACAGACCGAGAACTCAAAGTCCTCACTGACGAGGTGCAGAGACATACATCCAAACTCCAGTCTAAAGATCTCACTGCAACAGAGAGTCATTGTGCGTGAGAGAGAGAGTGAGAGAGGGAGAAAGAAAGAGAAATTGCGCAGATTTAATACACGGGTCTCACTGGCGTTAAATAGCACCGCTTTACTGCCTGTGGCAATTAGCGCTGGTCTTTGTGGATTAGGTGGTATTTGCAATAAGGCTTATTTGCATAGGAAGGGGTCAATTTTGCGCTGACTTTATGAATATTCCCTAATTTACATGCATGCAAATTGGACTGGCGCAGCTAGGAGTGGCAGTGCAGTTTGTGTTCAGTTTGCATGCATTTCACCCTTTGCGTGTGCTTTGCGGATTGCAATCCTTTTGAGGATCTGGCCCTCTGTGTGTTCAGCACTCAGCACTTTTGTAGCTTCTAACTGAATCTCTGTGGTTTGAGGTTCACTTTCTCTTTCTCTCTTTGGACTTCCAGGTATTTCGCGTTATTTTATTGTTTCATGTTCACTTTCAGCAGGTAGGATTTGTGTTATGTTACTGCTGATGAAAGACCAACATTTCCTTCACTGCTTCATAAGAAAAGCTTTTACAAAACAAGAACAGGGGAAGATGAATTTCTGGGAAATTAAATGCGTTTATCATCCAATTAGATGCTTTTTAGCCTCCATTCTTCAATAAAACCAAGTCTAACACTACTACTGCTAATAATAATAATAATTATTATTTTTTCAATCACCAATGTTTTGATTTGATTTTATGTTCAGCACTTTGTGTTGCATTTTATGCCTGGATTGAACTATTTAAATATAATAAACAGTAGAGGAAAAGTACAAGCTGAGACAACCACAGTGAGGAGATGAGTTTTTATATAAATGTTTATTCAGATAAAATTATTCCACATTCACAAAAGGTTGCAGCAACAATCACAAAACACCAGACAAAAATATTGATAAATTAAGTTAAATTCATTTAAAGCATCTGCAAAAGTGATTTCCAAGCACTTTAAAGAAATTAGTTCGCCCTCAGAACTCCACACATTTTGAAAAGAATCTAAATTCTCCATTTTAACAAAATAGAGTCAAAATAGAGCTGCAGACAACAGGCTCAGCTCAGCAGACAGCCAAACCTCTAAGACGAGTATGTCATCAGCAGAGACGCTCATGAGTCATTTTTTGTCCAATTCAAGTCTCAAATCTTTGAGGGGCAAGTCCAAGTCAAGCGTCAAGTCTCTAATGTTTGTAATAAGCGATCTTTATCCACACTGCATAACTATATCTAAGGATTTCAAAGCATGTTCTGTGTTATCATCTCTCCTTTATTTGCACACAGTGTCAGCATTGGTTTTTGTTTGGTATATGATCACCTTAAACAGGATATGATGCACAGCCACAGCATCGTAATGATACATCACAGAATCCTAAATACGCCCAGGTCCTGCAGCACAATAGTGTATCTAACTTCCTCTGTGAGGGCATGAAGACTGGGAACAAATACAGCCTACTGCTGTAAGAAAGAGGAGGGAGATTACACACTTTTAACAGGCCAGCGAAGAGCCGAGTAGGAAAAAAAACTGCTCTACATACACCAACAGGCAGGAGGAAGAGTGCACAACCGAATAACCTGATATCAATCACAAAACACTCAGCACAGAGTGAGTCAAACAAAAACAGAGACATCCCACTGAGACCCCAAGCTAATGAACGAGCAGAAGATGACGAAGCTGCCGTCATTCTTACGTGTGAAGCAGAGGAAGATGAAATTATTTTATAATGACAAAGTAGTGCTGAACATGAACAAGTGTGACAAACAAACAAACACTCAGTAATCTTTGTAAAATAGTCATCAATCATGTAAGTCCCATTGTTCACGCATCCCAAATTGTCTCATGAGTCCAACTCAAGTCTTTGTGTGTGGCGACTTTAGTGCAACTCGAGTCCAAAGTCGTAGTCCAAAGTCTGTGGTCATCAGTCAAAGACGGAGATACCATGCCAGCATAAGTGTCAGGAAAAGAAGCTCTGCTGACTTTGCTGAAAAAGTGAATGCAAACAAACTAATTTCATCTACAGTATCACCATCAACCAGGGAAAATTTGCTCAGTACTTTGATTTATGACCAAATGTCTACAAAACTAACAACTTATTCATCCCATCAACTTCGCCTGCAAAGCTGTTTGATTAAACAAAATCTGAGGCTTTTGATTGTAGAATGTCTTAAACTGCACTTTATCTCACTGTACCCTGTTTTATCTTAATTTTATTTTCTATTTAACTCTTTTGATTGTCTTGAAATGTATTTTTATATTGCTTTTATGTTCCTCTTACACTTTGTCTTGATGCTTTTTATGTAAAGCACTTTGAATTACCTTGTTGTTGAAATGTGCTGTGCAGATAAACTTGCTGTGCCTTGCTGAGCAAATGTTGCATGCTGACAGGATAGACTCAGATGTTTCCTCAGGTAAATGCATTGCTCAGGTCTTTCAGAATTAGAGAAAGTGTGTGACATACACATGCTGCTGGCAGTCAGGAGTTCAAACAGCTGTTCTCAGGTCACACTGAAACGTCCATGGGGGAATGAGAAGGACACACTGATAATAAGGTTTGAGAAAGGTCAAAGAAAGACAAGAGGAGAGAAAGGCTGCATGAAGGACTGATAGATGGACAGAGGGTGTAGACACTGATAGATAATGAACTCAGGAAGTGAGAACTAGTATGCGTCAGTCATGTATAGAAAAAGAAAGGTTTTAATGAAGAGTATTTGGAGGACTGAGGACATGACACTCTGGTAGAGAATAAAACCAGCAGCAGGAGGAGAGGAAGTGAAGCACTGAGCTGACTGGATTAAAGGAGTTTGGATATTTGGCCCCTTGAACCAACAGTTCCTTTTCTGAGCCACCATCTGCCAGCATGGAGCCATGGCCTCAGGCTGAGGTATTAGTTACCTCACGACAAAGGCTCTGGTGGGTGGAGAAGCGAGGTGGTGACTCTGTGATGTGACCCAGACAGACTTCCAACCCAACACCAAGCTAAAGGAGAGGCAGTGCAAGCTGCTACAATCAACTTCTTTTTCTCAACTTTGTTTATTTTTCTGTTACTTTCACCTAACTTGGATTTGCAAGATCACAAGCTAGCCATTTGTGTTCGCACCAGAGGTGGTGCGAGCCAATCAGCGTCCTCGGCAGGACTGAAGTGACTCATCTCAAACAAACAACGGCGGCTCCTGAAGAGGTTAGCATGGACACTGATACCATCAGTTATATCAGAACTGGAGAGAATTTCTTCATTGAAAGAATGAAAAGATGTTTTTGCTCTTGTTCAGTGAGTTAATCTGATTGGTTGAAGCTAGTCTCTCTTAGACATGACAGACAGTTCATCCAATCACCTGCCAAGTGTTTTTTTACAAAAGTGCCCGCCTTTTTCCAAACAGTTTCCATGGATCACTGCCCAGGTGGTTCTGTGTAACAAACCATCTGGCGTATCAGGTCAACTTTCAGCTCTACTTTCATCTAAACACATCTTCAGACTTATTGCATTATAGCCCCTTTACAACTTTCATTAAAATGTGTTTAGGGTGATCAGATAACAATCAGATGGTGTTTGATCACATGACAGAACACGTGTAAATGCACCCAACACGCACTGAGGAAACCACCTCTGAAGGAGGTCGGCGATGCGTTGTGACAACATTAACCACAAGTTTTCAATCCACATCAACTATGACAACAATTACATGGGTGAAACTTGGCAACTTTGTTGCTACAGTTAGTGACTTTTTGGACTCTTTAAGTGACTTTATTTATCCTGCTTGTTGCAGGAGTTAGAGGTCAGTGAGTTTCTATGGTTACACTGATGCTCTCGCTCTGAAACTTCCTCTGGACTGGAAGTGTGAGTGAGCGTCTCTCTGGATCTCTATTTGAACATTCCTATAGCTTGTAAATATGCAAAAAGTGTGTTTAATCTTGCAAATATCTAAATATTTCATAGATTTTGGGTGTGCATAGAGTCATAGTGCAATAAAAAAGAATTAATCTGTAAAAGAGTTAGAAAATAAATGTGGAGATATAATGTTAAATACTTAGTTTGATCTAATATGTGACCAGTGTGCTTGAGCCACCAGAGCCACAGGACTGTGACAGGATGGTATTTTTTTTCTTCTGTGTTGGGTTGTTGGATGTAGTGAGCCGAAGTGACCTGCCGGGCTGATTTGGACTGAGAGAGTCGCTGAGGGTACGTTTGTAACTGACCGTTAGGGAGGGTGAGAGGAGGGGGAGGCGGATGTGTTTGTGTGTTGGTTCGTGGGGCTTACACAGTGTTGGGGGACCGGAGCTCCAGCACGTCGCATCATGTTTCATGTCTGCACAAAAAATCCTGAACACAGAAATCTTACCAGTCTAACCACAAAATTCAGAACTCAACAGTTCTCAGTGTTTTCACATTTTTTCCACAACTATGTTCTAACATGTTTAATGCATTTAGAACAAAAACTCTCTTTTTCTGATACATGATCTTAAAAGTTATCATTTTTGTTCACTCAACCCCATGGACCTTTGCCCACCAGGTGGCATTGTTTTCCTCTTGTTTGTGGTTTTTCATGGTTCTGAGCAGATTTGTTTGTAAAATTCACTGTATATTAAATGTTTTCCCCTGAACTTTAAGAGCTTTTGATTAATAATGTGTTGAATGGGTTAAGTACACACTGTTACATTCATTTAATGAATCTGTATGTATTTTAAGAAAAAAAGAGAAAAAGACTGCAGGAGAAAATAAAAGCTGGAAAACAGTCCCATGAGTCGTCCTCTTTCATTTCTATCCTCACCCGTTACACCAGCATGACGGCAAAGTGCTTTTTTTAAACCCTTTGCTTGGTTGTGTTTGTTGTTCTTGCCCTGCTCTGCCCCCCTCTCTGCCCTTTAGGATGTGATGGATGATCCTGGTCTCCAGATGATATTTGTAAGAGTTTCTGTCTCCCCCTCTTCCTCTCGTCCTCTGTATTGTGTCTGTCTTTCTGTCTATAACTTGGACATTATATATCAAAGCAAATGTCACATAGAAGTGATCCCCCCCTGCAGGGTGTGTGTGTGTACAGGAGCATTTTTAAGATGAAACCATTTCCCATTTGTCTTGTTTTGGCCTGCAGCGGCCTCCACCTTAAACTCCAACAGGAGGCTGCTCTGGATGCACACTGTAACATCTCTCAGCCCAAATACCACCACCCATCCCGTCATCCTCTCATGTCCTTATCCCCATTACTCCTACTACACTTCTTTTATTGCAACCACTACACCTACCTATCCTTCACATATCCCCCTCCTCCTCCTCCTCCTCCTCCTCCTCCTCCTCCTCCTCCTCCTCTCTCTTTT
>JAJHUR010079243.1:0-11773 GCA_027495735.1 Lutjanus campechanus
ACGCCATGAGATACGCCATGAGATACGCCATGAGATTTTGAAATCTCATGGCATAAATGTAACTGATGGTGTTAAAAGGACATTTGATATCAATCATAGACCCCTAAATTGAATCAAATCGAAATAGCATCGTTACAGACTTTGTGATATCGAGAAATATTATATAGTTGTCCAAAGAATCAATATAATTTCGGATCTAAAGGATCTGAATAATTATTCCACCACTAGTTTCTTTTAACACTGTTAAGATGGCTTTTAAAAGCAATATTCTATCCAAGTGGATGCAAAAGATATACAGTATTGGCCTTATATCTTTGCTTCATTGTTCCAAAGTTTACAGCATGACTATTAAAAGGCTGCCGTTGTAGTGGTGACTCAAACATTCTTAAATGTCCATGCCCCATTTAGTCTGCAGTGGGTCTGTAATCTCTGTGAGCCCACCTCAGATCCCCTGTAATCCATTGCTCAGGGAGGTGATGTTGGGAAGGCCTGTCTTAGCTGGATGCTGTGATTCCCAGAAGAACGTAAAGCGATGTGAGGCAACATGATGCCCGTTGCGTAAAAAGAGGAAGTCCACTTGAACATAAGAGGATATGAGTCTAGTCTGGTTTAAAGGTCACACGGCGCTTCACACTGTCTGGCTGTTGATGCATTTACACCCAGGTTTTCACCAGGGGAAGGAGGGCAGTTCTTTTTTCTCTGTCAGACGAGGAAGCTGAGGCCTGAAATGTGCTGCTAATGAATCAGATGTCCCTTCCTGTATTAGCCTGGTGGCCTTTTCTTTGAATCAACAGGTTTAGTGCAGAGTAAGCGTAAAAATCATGAATCCTGAGCTGATGACTACACAGGCTGAGTTTTTTGTGTGTTTTTTTGTTGTTTTTTTGTGGGTGATAAAATCTTGAATACTTTCGGAAAGTTTAATGTTCTTTCAAACATCTTAAAGAGTAAGATCTAGGGCTGTGCAATATAATGATATTATATTTTATTGTGATATGAGACAAGATAGCGTGATTGATTTTGGATATCGTTGTGATCTGTCAGAAGTGTTGTCTTTTCCTGCTTTCAAAGGCTGCATTACAGTAAAATGATGTCATTTTGAGAATTTACCAGACTCCTAGCTGATCTTTTATTTGCCTTTACTCGTTCAGGCATTATATCCACATTACTGATGATTATTTATAAAATAATCTCACATTTTGTGAAAGCACCAATAGTCATCCCTATAATATTATTGCAATGTTGATATCAAGGTATTTGGTCAAAAACGTGATATTTGATTTTGTGTATCTCACCCGATGTTAATACATCAAACTTATTTTATCCCCTCAGCCACTTCCACCCTTTGGAGCACACAACATATCATCAGTCACAACTTACACGATCAATAATTATCGACTTCACTTACGTGATAGGTTTTTGGCTATATCGTCCAGGCCAAGATCTTTGTTGTTCAGCCAGAAACAGCTGTTTCTCGCCAAACTCACCAGACTCCCTTTACTTTCATTTTATCATTGTAAAACACACTTATTTCAAACTTGACAGAAACATAATAAAACTCCCAAAACTAGCTTGGCTTGTCTTTACACAGTTCCAACAATCACCAACTCTGGTTGATCCTTTATGCACTCCGTTAGATTTGAAAATATTTTGGCTCTACACGCAGTTTGTCAGATGTCCAACCTCCCTCTCTCTCCTCTCCTGATATTTTCACATCTAAATCTCTGAATTAAAGGGTTTATTTCAACCAAACAACCAGAGTCTGTGGTTGTTGGATCAGTGGAAAGTTGAACCAGGACGGTTCTGGTGAGTTTTATTTTGTTTATGTCGAGTTTGAATGAAGATGACGATGATAAAATGAGACTGTTTCTGTAAATAAAGTCTGGTGAGCATGGTTAGAACAATAAAACAGCTGTTTTTGGTTAAACAATAAGGATCTTACTCTTTAGAAACCTCTCTCTGTAAGGATCTTTTCCATAATGTTGTCAGACACTTAGAATAACAATCTGAGCATGTCAGTGGCAAAAACAAGCGCTTTTAGTTGGACGTCCAATTGTCCATAAGGATTACATTGCAGCCCGTTTTGCCAGCTGACGGCGACAGCGCTCTCCCTCAGTAATGGACCAATTTCACAAACTGTTGTCCCACATCAAGGGCGGAAATTGTAGGGGGGCAGGGAGGTCTGGACCCCCCATTTCTGAGACAAACATATCTATATAATTTCACATAATTTAATATACTCTTGAAGCGCTTGTGCTAATTATGGAACAAAAACAATGTGTTTAGAAAGATCCCCCCCCCCCTTCATGTGCTACACAGTGATTTGGTCTTCTGGCTGCCATCCTCACACGCATGAGCCCTCTGTACAAGATGAATGTCTGCGGAGGCTGACCTCCAGTTAGCACAGATTAACATAAAACAAAGCATGTGTCACATTTTTCTTTACTTCTACCACTCAATCCATTAAAACAAACATTTTGTTTGCTCCATTACCTCACGTTTCAATCTTGCTGCCACATTCATACAAGGCAGCCACGTCTCCTAATGCACGTGTGCCTATATGGAGCCAGGAGGTCTGTCCTTAATTAAAGTTACCATAACTTGCTGAATTTTCAAATGTTTTGCTTTGTTACAAACATCAGATCTGTATTTATGATACATAATAATATAGTTTCCTCTATATATGTTAATATATCACTTTTGGTGTCCCCTTTAGGAATTGTTCCTGAGATTTTTTTCTTGTTATTGTTGTTGGGATATCTACCCTGGTCCCCTGTTAGTCACTGGGGAGAATAGAGTCCAGGTTTTAAAAAAAATCCAGAAGTCACCTCTTAATAACCCATCAAACTGCCATTTGTGTTTTGCTTGACCATGCCTTCATTGATTGAAAGACATTCTCATGAGCCACTGAAAACAGAACCTGTGAGGAAAAACCTGAATAGTTGGCTCGTACTCACAAAAGACCTGCAAAAGCTGTTCACCTTGGGCAACAGAAACAAACTCGGCACCTTGTAATTTCCATTTTTAATCATTCCCAGGCCAGGAATGTGCATCCTGCAGTTTAGTCAGTCTAATCAAAAGTCAGTGTGGGGTCTTTTTTTACAGGCCTCTCAGTAAGTAAGCGTTCCTCTTGGGCAAAACAAGAAAAACGGTTGAACAGCTGGAAGTTTGACTCTGTCTTATATCTAAATGGGAAAAGCATACTGCTTTACAAAACATAACAGTTTGTGGCAGAGTGCATATAGTAATGGTGCTGAGCTGCCTACTGTTATTCACATCTATCTGTTAAACAATCTGCAGAGACTTTGTTTCCTTCATTTAGACACAGGGAAACATCAAATGGGATGAAGAGTACGGGGTTGGTGATGTCTGGGAAAAGGCTTATGGGGGTTTAAACTGAAGACGGAGGCCCACCACAACCCACTAGAGTCCTGTGCACGGGATGTGGTATCAAAGCAGGAGATGGGCTCCTGCTTATGTAATGCACTTGGAAGATGTTGGCTGATTATACTCTGTAACAGAGCCTTTTGTCTTATTCAGGAGCTTAGATCAGCAGCTTTGCACTGCTGGAGGGCAAAATCATTTTAAACTCCTGCTTAAACACTTGTGATTAATATTAGAGCGAAACAGGAATCTAAATGGAACGGAGACTTCAGAAATGTCATCCTTTCATTTTGAATTACTTGAAACTGGGCAGACTCTTCACTGATTGGCACTCATGCAAGTAATGCATGTCTAAAAAAGAGTCCTTTCCTACGCTGGAACATTTAATCACGACTTGTTACATCAGCCTGCTGCTGTAATGGCATGCATAATAGAGTAACTAACCACTGCTTCAAATGCTGCTGATGTTCTGTTTTCTCTGAGCTCTTCCAGAATGTCTATATGACAGAAAGCCTGTAATTAGCTGCGAAATATCATATTTTTCCTACCAAACCTACATACCATCCATCACATCGAATAGCTAGTAAATGATAGTGTGGCCTCAGCTAGAAAATGCTCCCTTTGTGGCCTATAGTATTACAGCCAACATCATTGTTGCAGAACAACGTAGGAAAATGTTTAGTTTTTCTTTGCAGACTGGCCATTCTTAGAATGTACACATCTAAATGCATGTGTTTCAGAAGAGACTATAATGAGAGCTGTTTTGGGAGTTCTCCCAGGATGAACACATGGAGAGTTTGGTTTGTTGTTGTGCTTAGAAGGTACCGCAGTCAAGTCCCACACCGCCCTTGTTCCAGAAATGAGTATTATTCATCATGCCACAGGGACTGAGTCTGTAGCTGCGTGGCTTCAGTTCTCACACTTACTGTCTGGCTGCTGTCAAAGTGTTGCTGACTGTGCCAAGTCCTGCTTGTCTTTTACTGTTCGCCTCTCCTCGTCTCTCTTTGTCTCTGTTTGGCTGTCATCCGTCCTGTAGTGCTACCTGTATTTTGCCTTTTATTGCTGCACTGACATCATAGCTGTGTGTGTGGCTTATCTGCACTACCATAAGATGATGAGGTCATTCTATGTTGCCATCATTTTTCGCACCAGCCAGGCCAAATAATCTGCTCCAGTTGGCCAGAGTACACAACACAACCACACACATCCACACACAGAGCCTCAGTTACAGTCTGGCATTATGCAACGCTGTTCCAAGCACTCATTTGGTGTGACTGAAACTGATTCTGTGTGCATTCTTGAGAGAAGTACCACATGTATTGATTCAGATATCATGGGCACATATGCACTCATGACAGGTAGTGGAAGAAGGTCTGAGATATTTCACATTTTTGAAAATTCAAACAGAAGGAATCAAGTTAGTTTATCATCATACAGCACAGGGTTGCATAATGAAATGAGAGTTTTAGTTCCTTCATGCAACACAGACAATTCGGGCTGCAACTAATGATTTTCATTCAGAGTCAGAGTCTTAAACAAGTCAAAATAACGGTGACTTTTTAACCTCATTGATTTACAAAGTTACTTGCTTGCTGACTATGTTAATATTGGCCTTGGATGAAGCTGGAAGTTGTTGCATCTTGTCTGTAATTTCTGTCCAGCACATTTTGCACTCTGCATTTAATTTTTTGTTGACCACTAGGTGGTTTTTGCATGCTGTCATTTAGGGCTGCACAATTAATCTAAATTTTATTGAAATCACAATTTTCTGCAATTTTTCAAATTGCAGGAGGTGCAATATTTGTTAATATATTTGTGTCAAAAAAAATTGTCAAAACTTATAAATGAATGAATGTCGTGAGGCAGAGATGTCCTGTCCTACAAATCAGATTCAACAGACTTTAAAAAACATCATTCATTTGGTTTAGATTCCTGCAAAAAAAAAAAAATCACACCATAGTCATTTTAATGTGTTTTTCAATCAAAATAAGAATAATGATGTAAAAATTAGCATTACCTCTAATATCACAAATCCTATCACAGTTGCAGTATCAGTCAAAATAATCATATTTTTTTCAAAATTGTAAAATCTTAAGGATCTTAAGGCTCAGGATGTGAGTGCAGTTTGTGTTCTTGTTTCACAGTCAGGTTAAGCCTTCTCTGGCCCATTTATCCTAGACAGTAGGAGTCATGTGGCTGGAGTTCCCCTCAGCCATTGGCCCCTTGGGTGCTCCCAGTTTGGGTGAGTGTCCCCCCCTGAGGAATGAGGTCAGTGTGACTCCTTGTCCTGGCAAGCTGTGTCTCTGTTTGTCCTGCACCCTGGAGGTCAGCAGCTCAGAATTCACATGCAGATCCCTCACATGCAAGCAGCTCGTCTTGTGTGAGTGAATGAAATTATGAGCCGAACAACGTTTTGCTCAATGAGAGGTCACGTAGAGAGGAGGACCTTACAAGATGTTGGTGTCCTGCAATAGTCCTGAGTCATTTTGTGTTCAGCGTAGTTAGCAGCTGAAATGTTCTTTACATGAAGAGAACATGTGATTGTGCTTTTTAAAAGGCTGACTTTGAAGTGCATCAGCACTGACCTACTTAAACAGGATTTCTGTTGTCTGTGTTTGCCAGGTAAAGGAGCACAAGTGGTGTTTCTGGTTGCTCTAATAATACGCCAACAGCCCAAACTCAGATTGAGTGATTAATTATAATTAAAGATGAAAAAACTCAGACGTTGGGAACCAGACAGTGAAGACAAGTCACCAGTGACTACACTAACGAGATCTGGTTTGATGAGTTTTTATCTTTGATACGTCACAAAGCATGTGCTCATCAGTTTGCCTTCATGAATCCCCACACACCCACGCCGTGTGAAATGGGAAGAGCATTTTAAGTGTCTGTGTGAATGCAAGCGGGTGCGTTTGTACATGTATTTTTGGAGTATCTCCCTTCACCATCTGCCCCACCCTTCCAAGGCAAACGACAGCACATGACAACTTTTCTGTCATCACTCACCTTTTTGTTTTTTTCCTTCCCACAAGGCCATGCTTCCTGACTGCACGTGAGAGGCACTCTGCCCTTTGGCTGCTGTCTGCACCTCTGGCTGTTTTGAGGTCGCTGTTTAGCAACATGGCTCTCGTTAACCATTATTTACCCTGCCCCCTCCACACTGGGCCCACTGACCTACTAAACGGGGAGCTCAAACAAACAGCTTTTAACATGTTTGTGTGTTGCTGTTGTGTCACTATCTTTCTGAAGACAAACAGTTTGCCGAGTTGCGCGTGAGGCATCACGGTCCAAATGAACTGACAGGAGACGTTGAAGGTGTGATAATCAATTGTGGTGCTGAAGCATAGTTTGGTTTTGTTGATTTAATAGATGGTTAAGTTGAATAATTATTGAGTAATTACTTGGTCTAGTTTAAGTGCTGCTTTTCTTGACTATGATACTAAATTAGATATCTTTGGATTCTATATTGTCGTTCAGAGAAAACAAACAATTTGAAAATGTGTCCTTAGGCAGTGGGAATAGTGACTGGCACTAATCACTATTTTCTGGCATTACATAGACTAAATTCATTGAGAAAAAAAACGTTCGCTTAATAAATGGTGAAAAAAAAAACATTTTTCCCAGCCAAAAACAGCAGGCGCTCTTCTAAAAACCCCTTGCTGGGAGCGCTTGAGAGCACTTTGGAGGCGCAGAGGGTTTTTTGTAAATGAGATTCTTTAGTTTCTATGATACAGAATATCTGCAGAAGGATGTGTTGCCAGTATCTAATTTTGCAGATAGTTTGTGTTATCAACAAATACGTGAACTCCTGGTTCAAATAGGTGAGTATTGTGTCTTTTGCACTACTTTCAGATATGGCTGCAACTAGTGATTATGTTCAACATCAGTTAATTTGTTGATATTCTAAATTAATTGATTATTAATCAATGAGTGGTTTGGTCCGTAAAATGTCAGGGAATGGTGAAATGGCCATTTTCCAAAGGCCCAGCTGACATCTTCAAATGTCTTGTGTCCAAAACACACAGATATTCAGTTTACTGCCATAAGAGGACTGAACTCACTCTCTAAAGTAATCACTGATCCTATTAGCCATATCTGCAAAGCTGAAAACATTATACTGATGGGATATAATGTTAATTAAGAGGTTTTATAAAATGAACAATAGGAGGCTGAAATGTTCTGCCACTGGTTGTGAAATGTGTAGATGAAAACGTCATGCATGGCTTTAATGCAAAGTTCAAATACCCTGTAACAGGGCCACATTTTGCTGGTTGTGAAATGTGCCATTAAAGAAAATTAAATTAAAGAGAAGGCTTTTATATTATATTTATGTTCGACTACACTTTGAGCCACGAAAACCCCCGACTATGAGTGAGCTCCATCTACTGTAGCAGTAGCTTGAACTCGTTCACAGCATAACATTTACACTGTATATTTGGTGTCATTAACAATTTTTAAAATAGAAAAATAGAAAATATTGCACTTCATAAAGTATTGAATTCATAACAAGAAGTATGGGCTGGGTCTGGATTTACTTGCTGTTTGGTTTGGATGCAGACCTTGATCTGGACTTTGAGAAGTCCTGTTCCAGCACAAGCAGATACATCAAGGTAATAACTTCCTATGTAGAAACTGCATGGTGAATCTGTACTGGCTGATAAATTTCTGTTCTTATTATATATTTATTATCAAATCATGTAACCCTAATGCAGAGTGAGGTCGTATATCATATATGTGTCCTTCACTGTGCCAGGAGTATCTGTAAGGATAGCTCAAGGTAACCTGTCCCTCAAAGGATTGGAGGGGGTATCAGGTTCATTTAGAGGGCTGGGAGGGACATGAACGTCACTGCTGTCTCTGAAACTTTAACACACCTTATTTGCATTGAATACAGAGTTGTCTCTGTTGCAGGGCAGAATGGTTTGTTTACCGAGTTTAAAGAAGGGGTCAGGGGCTTTGGAACAAGTCACGTGCTGCCCTAAAGAACTCTAAATGTTTAAATAAGCCCAAAATATTTGTCTTGTCTGTTTGCTGCACGTTTGCGAGTATGTGAAAGTCAACACACATTGAATGTCGGTGTTAACCGGCAGGCCTGATAAGAACGCTCACTCGAAATTTGAATTTCAACGGCCATCTATTATCATCCATGAAATAATCCTATTTACATGACCAAATACACGACATGAATTGCAAATTTGAGGAGATAAGCGTTAGGACTAAAGGCACATGCACCTGCGTCATTACAAAGGTGCCTTCTGGGAAGTTTACAATATTGACCTAGCTGAGCTCGGTGTGATTTTTCTCAGGAGATTTATTCCAGTTTGGTATCTTCACCCACTGAGGATGCAGGGTGACAGAGACGGGGCCTGCTTAGGCATGCCAGTGTGTAATGCGAGCAGTAATGTGAGATGTCAGCCTGGTGAGTCCCTGCATTCGTGGAATTTGTGTGTGCGTGTTTGTATGCACCGAGTGACACAGAGCTTATGATTTTGGTATGAGAGAAAGTAACTTTACCCGCCCTCGCCCTCTTTGAGTAGTCACTATAAAAAGACATTTCTAGCTGATCAATCCAACAAAAGAACTGTGAATAGAGCTAACGGTTTGTGTATTTAGTAAACATTCAGTGGGTGACAATATATACTCATCAATGTGTGGGTAAGTGAGCATGTGTGCGCGTCTGTGTATCAAGGCTCACAGAGTATTTGGCCAAATGATAAGGCACCACACACTCACTAATGCTCTTAATCCCTCTGCCTCCTCTGTGTCTCCGAGCGAAGGTGTGTGTTCTCATGGAGGTGCATTACTGCTGCTGGAGGGCCAGGTGGGATGCTCACAGGGTATTATGTTGAAAAAATCTCCCCTGGCGAGATCATGTAGCTTTTGAAAGACGTGAGAAAGACTGATAGGAGAGGAGGAAGAAGGTTGAAGAGAGGAATGAGTAGGATGGGGTACCGTTCTCATTTGAACCAAAATGGCCCCAGTACCTGCAGAGCCCGACATTAATGTTTGCCCCCTTCCCGGGCAAGTAAACTGTGTTCGGGCAAGCCTCATGCGGTCGTCAGATTGCGCAAGTGAAATTTAAATGTGATGTCTGCTGCACTAAACTCAAAGCTAGCTAGTTAGCAGCTCGAGTCATTGCTCTGAAACTTAGATGGGAGACCTCTGGTTTAAGGCTATTTTAATTGTTGTTAGCCTGACTTGTAGCTGCTAACTAGCTAACTCACTTTCACAACAAACCCCTCTGAACCTCCGTTATATACACAGGTTACCCAAAAAGCCACCTTTCTTAAAGGGGAAGGCTCAGTCGATAACACACAGGTGCAGTTTGGCTGTGGGTGGGCTAACTAGAGGAACCACAGGTGGAAGTATTCAGGTCCATTTCTGAAGCAAAAGCACTAATACCCAACTGTGGAAATACACAAGTAAAATCTTGCAAAGGTAAAAGTATGTAAATATTATATATTTGTCTTAATCCCTTTTGTTGTATTTTTAATAGGCCTACATTTTCCATTTCGGACAAGAACAATTGAGTATCGGGCAAGTAAAACATTTGTGCCTGGCAAATGGCTGAAAAAGCTTTTTGTCTTGAACTGGAAGACCTTGAATTCGTTACCAGTATCCAACAGTACCTTTTTCAATACTACTTTCTTTAATAACAAAAGTGTAATTTCGGTTTAAAATTTTTTTTTTCAACACTGTTATTTATTTAAAACATTTTATACACTAACATTACACAAAATAAACCTACCTCCCAAACCTGTCCTTACAACCTCCAGCCATTCAGTCTTTCACCAGAGTACAGCGTGAGGACACTGTCATGTTTGACTCAGACGAAACACTGTTACGTTGTTGTTCTTGTTATCAGTACCGCAGTGTTTGCCTAATGTAATATTTTCCTTGTACTATGCAACTCACATACTATTTGGTGTCATACTAAGGTTTCAGACAGTAAAAAAGTATCATGTTGGTTTGGATTTTTAGATGCAGCGAGTGGCTGAGTGTTGGCCAACACAAGAAAAAAATGCTAAGCCAAGATCAACCAAGTTATCGCCAACAACAACTTGGTATCGAAAGCACAGCGGCTGTTAAGGATTGATATGTGGTCATTCAGGACCTCAGTTCAGCTCAGTCTTTAATGCCTTGCCTGAAATTGAGCTTGCAGCAATACCAGACAGTGTTTAGTGATTTTTACTGTATCAGCACTGTGCAGGTTGTTAGTCAAAAAAAGGAAACAAAAAATATATGCTGTGTGTGCCTAGAACTTCTTCCCCCTTCTTGCTGCGGTGTTAGTTTTGTTCATACGTGTACAAAGTTTAAAGTTTTGGTATCATGACAACTCTTAAAAAACATTCTTTCTCCTTTTGGCTCACCATTGCCCTGACTCACTGCAACAACTACTCGATTAATTAGCTGCCAACTTTTTTTGATAATCAATTAGTTGTTTCAGTCATTTTTCTAGCAAAAGATTCAAACATTTGCTGGTCCCAGCTTCTTAAATATAAAGATTTGCTGCTTTTCTTTTTCATTTATGACGGTAAATGAAGAGTCGATTGGAAATTGTGATGAGCATTTTTTACTATTTTTTTGACTTTCCATAGTCAAAGATTCATTGATTAATAGAGAATATAATTGGCAGATTAATTATAATGATGAAAATAATTTTTAGTTGTGTAGCCCTGAACTCACTGTGACTTAAACAAACTACTGCACTGATCGATCAGCCGGTTCCGGTCTTTGGCCGGTCGTTCGGTGCATCCCTGTCGGTTTGTTTAAGTCACATAACCGATTCCGTGCCCCTCATTGTCACACACGTGTTCTGCACGATGGTCACGTCATGCGCGCAGCAGACAAACTGGTCGTGATATCACACCCACCACAGAAAAGTTGCAAAAATGTTTGTGAATGCTGTCAATTATAGTTCTTAGAAAGACTGAAAATCGGAATCGGCCAAAATCAGAATTGGCAGGTTGGATCCTGCCAAGAAAATTGAAATCGGTGCATCTCTACAAACTGCAGAGGTAACGTCTGCTTTGTCTCTTTCTGACTATAATCAACATTACTTTCTCCTCCAGATGCGCTCCCAGATACCGAAATTTGGCTCAGATAGATTTAACGTGAACTGGTACTCTGTAGCTCATAACTTGGTTGGTGATTTGGTCTTTTAAGAGTACTGAGTTTGGTACACATCCCTAGGAATGATAAAGAGAAAAATTAGATCTTTTGCCAAAGGAGAAAAGAGGAAGAGCAGAAAAAAATGTATGCAAACAGGAAGAAAAAGCAGAGATGATGATAATCAGCCAGGCTCAGTCCTCAGAAGGAGTGATGGAAAGGTGGGAAGGAAGGAGGGAAGGAAGGAAGGAACGAAGGGAGGAGAGTGTGATTGATGGTGTTA
>JAJHUR010079244.1:0-28415 GCA_027495735.1 Lutjanus campechanus
TGTGCTCTTGTGTGTGTGTGTGTGTGTGTGTGTGTGTGTGTGTGTGTGTGTGTATGTTTAGTTTTGGTGTCATCTCTGTAAAGTTGCTCTTGGCCAATATGGAGTCGGTGACTGCGAGCGAGCGAGGTAAGCCAACACTGGGGAAAATAGAGCGAGTGAGCAGGAGTGATCTTAAGTTGTTTGCAGTTGCAGCAACATGTATTATTGAGCAACTGTTGCATATTTAAAGACAACTACTCAGGCTGAGTACACACACACACACACACACACACACACACACACACACACATACACACACATAGAAAAATATGCAAATATACAGTATTTGCAGTGCGACTGTGAAGATGTAATAAACCTTCAGGATTGAACAACAGGTGCAGAGAAACCACACTACTTCACTTTTAAATTTCAAATTATGGACCTTATGGACCAAAACATTGTTGAATTGTCTTAATTTGGGGATCATGTGTCCACTGAGTTTCCTCAGAGCGCTAATGTCCTTTTTCAGCCGTTTTAGAGCGCTAGCAGCCAAATTCAGACAAATTCAGACTTTCTAAGGAAAATGTTTGTGTTTCTTTTCGCCCCATGAAACTCACATTTTGTTGTTCAATTGCATCATAAATCGTGTCACTATGGAGGAGTCAGGAGCGTCAAGCTCTAACCTTTCTAAGGTCCGTTTCCTGAATTGGACCAATGCGAGGATGATGCAGCGTTTTTTCCAACTGGTCTAGTTTGCGTTCACAAAGTCAAAACTCAAACAGTGAACATAGTAGTGAACATAGTAATAAAAGTGTCTGTGTTCAGCTCACAATACTTTTGTAGCTTCTAACGGAATCTCTGTGATTTGCAGTTTAGTTTCTCTCCTGCGTCGCTGTTTGTACTTTCAGATATCTGCTTTATTTTACTTTTTAGTTTCATGTTCATTGTGTTAAGGCAACAAGCCTTCATTGCCTCAGCTGAAAAGGGGCAAAAACTTGTATGTCCACCTGAATGTCATGTTTCCATCACTATTGATCGACGCTTGATTAATAAGCACCTGTTTTGGGGGAATTTTACAATTTTAGGTATCGTACTAAGGCCTTGAGATCATTGAGAGGCCTGCACTCACTCTTAACAGACACACTGTCTTCTCCTCTCAGATAAACAAGGGAACAACCTGATAGTGTTGCTATGGCAGTTAAGGTTGGAGATGTGTTTGTCTTGTCTCTCTGAACAGAGGAGACATAACTGTAATCAGGGATTGGACATCACTGACCCTGAGCTAATGGGAGCAAAGGGTGCTGAGCCTTGTTCATTCATACTTCCTGTGTTTGGATTTGCAGACCAATAGGCTAATTTTGTATGCTGTAGATGTGTTGGGTCTGACCTTATTTGGGCATAGATTAATTATGGCATTATCTGTGAATGTTTAAAGACTATCCCTGGAGGACTGAAAACTCTGGATTTGAAGGGAACACCAGGACAAAGTGCATGCTGATCATACTTTCATTCTCCTTGAACAAGCATAATTAAACCAGTTTCAGTGGCAAAAGAAAAAATCTACAACACCTGTGACCTGGGAGAGAATGTCGACTGTATCCTTTCCCACTGAAGACAAAAGCCAGATGTTAACGGGTTTTTGTCCAACGTAAAAGGGGCTATAGGTCAGAATTAGAACACCAAGTTATGAGCGATTTAGCTTAAGACCAGGCATAAGCCCTGTTGGTGCAATCACTGTGTTTCCATTTGATGAAGTCTTGCAGAATATGGTGGAATAAAATTAATTTTCCAACCTTAAAGCTGTTTCAGGGGAAAACTGGAATCAAAGTGGTGAAATCTGGCTCAAATAGTCACGTGGAAAGTCTTCTCTCTTCTTCTCTCTTTGTTTCTTTCACATTAGTTCACTTCTCCACACTCCCCCGTCCCCTCCCAGCCCTCGCCTCGTGTCACCAACCACCCAACATCAAACTCATTTCAGAGACATTAAAGGCAGCTTACAGCGAGGAGACAAATTCTGCCCCTCCCCTCCTCCCCTCCCTCGTCTCTCTGTGGCAGGAAAAAAAAGTACCAAATGCAATCAGTTTAAGCAGGAAGATGAAAGTGCTCAAGTATCATTGTATATACATCAGCTGCCAGAGCTCATTGATTACACCGAGGAATGAATAGGCAGCGAGGGGCGAGACGCATTTCCCATCCATTAGAGAAAAAGAGAGAGAGAGACTTTACATTCTGGTGTAATTGACTTCCAGGGTTGGTCGTCTTTAATTGTGACCAGTAGCTCTTTAATAAGAAAGAAATTACAGTATGAGGAGGTCATTTAAAATCAGGTCACACGTTAGGATGTGCTGTTTGTCCATTTCAAGACACCACCCTGTCTCCTCGATTCTTCCTCTCCATCCTCATTTCTTTGAGTCCTGCTTCTCCTCCTGTATCCTTGTAATCTGTCTCATTCCTTCATTCTCCTTCCCTCTCATTTTTTCTTTTTACTCCATTTCTTTCTTCTCTTTTTTGGTGGCAAATTGTCTCTTAAGTCTTTGATCCCAGTAGGCAATTTTTGCTCAGTTTCCATCTTTTTGTTTACAGTGTTATGTCATTATAAGCCTTATAAGCTATGACATACAGTGTTAGTTTCAGAATAAGTTAGGCTACACAGCAGGGAGGACTTTCACCAAACTTTTTAACCCTCTAGACACCCTAGTGCCCCAGAGTGCCCGTTCGGTATGGACGACTGGCCAGGTCACAACTTCTCCACATATAAATTCTCCTATAAGGTACCAAAAGCACAACCTATAACATCATGGACAGAGACATTGTGGGTTTTTTGCTCAAAATCACATCACATGATCACCATCAATAAACAGCAGGATCTACTCAGCTCTCACTGCCCACACTGGAGGCTCTTTTCTGGGGTGAAGTGTGATGAAGACTCGGTAGTGACGACTGACCGGGTCACAAATATTTTCACATCCAACTCAGTGAGTTAAGAGTTTATTTTGACCAAACTAAAGTTGCTGATTGTTGGAACAGCGGAACGACTGGTTTTGGTGAGTTGTAGTTTTTCTGTCAAGCTTGAATGAAATGAGTTAACAAGCCATGGTTGTATTTTTCTGTTTAATAAGGAAAATAGGTGTAAGAATATTTACTTTCTTGGCAATGTGCGCATTTGTTTTGTTTATTTATTAGACTAAAAAAGCAAAGAGACCTTGTGGCAGTCCAACGCCCCAAAAATGAAAGAAGAAAATGGAGAAAACTTCCTGTCAGTCTGGTGGAACAACCAATCGGCTTGCTACATTGATTGGTAGATTTTGAAGGTGTGTGCAGTGTCCCGTGACGCTGTTCTCTGCATAGATTTACCATGACGTTCACATGTACCTCTGCAGAAGCATCGTTTCAGCTTGAGTTATGACTCTTGATATAAATTGCATCAATATGGAAATACAAAAACAGGAGAAAACCTCAGCTGGAAACTAGGAAGCCTGTTAAAGCTGAAACCATTATGGCTGCATGGTCGTAAGCAGAGACCACTGTCACATGCATGGACATGATAGATTACAGCTGATAGCATTGCAGTGACGAGCTGTGCTGCAGGAAGATCAAATCTAAAAGATAAACAACGGGGATGAACGCTGGGGTGAGAATAATTTGAATTTTGTCGTTCCTGCATGTCTGTACTTGTGCCAGGGCAAAGCTCTCATATCTGAGACTGAACCACGCCCTCTGCCATCTCCTTCCTGCTGCATAAAACCCATTTCTTCAGTTATTTGCATCCTCCATCCACCTATGATGATTAAATGGGGTGGTGATTTTCTCATTATACTGTAATGAGGCTCCACCACCTGCTGTGTGGAGTGGAGGTGGAGAGAAAGAGATAAAGGAAGGGAATGGAGGAGGATAAAATATAAAATCTCAATGTGAAGTGAAATGCAAAAGAAAAGGCAGAGTGACTGAGCGTGAACTGAGATACACGCTGATAATCCTGATGTTACAACTAGATACATTAATCACTGCTAGTAATCAAAGATATTTATCCTCATGCATAATGCAGAACATGCTTTCCTGTTCATGCTTCTGTATCGAATATGAACATCTGGATGGATTCATAATGAGCCCCACGCAGAGAGAGCAAGAGAACCAGCAAGAGTAACTAGGATGTCGGTGATTTTCCTGGTAGAAAATCTTTACAGAGATAAGTGGAAAAGTTTTAACTGTCTAAATAAAAGGTTAGCAGCTAACCTGAAACAAACAAACTTTTTTTAGCCAGCTGTTGTCTGCTGCGTGATGGTTTTCTTGTAATTGGTGGTTAATATGGTATTAAAGGCCTTGTGCCATTCATTTTTATTTCAGCTACCAAGGGAACCCCAAAAATATTGGTGGAGCAAAATACATGGTGAAAGCGTAATGAACAGGGGGGGCTATTATTGAAACCCCACAGGCCACCGTGTATTAGAGCACAGGTCTAATTGGATATAAAAGAAGCCTCCTGAGAGATTCCTGGACTCTGTGTGTTTACTTTGATTTTTCAGAAGTTTTTGGATTAAAAAAGAAAAGAAGTTTAAGAGGACCTGAACATTTTTGGCTGATGTGAAGGTTTTTTTCCAACAGGACCAACAAATCTCTGCCACCACCATCTTGCAGCAGGACTTTGGCACATACAGTCATTGTGCTGCTTTTGCATGTTTAATTGAAAGAAACGCCAAAACCAAGAAACAGGGAGTAACATTTTACAGGGGCTACGTTATTTTACAACATTCTACGTTAGAAATGTGTTTAATTTGATCGATCACAACAAGTCATCCTTCTTTTAAGCCAGTTGATCCCAAACTTTTTCTGTCGTGTCCCCCTTCCAGAAGCATAGATCATATCCTTCAACTTAATTTCACTCTTTATGTCTCACATGGCCCCCTATGCAGCCCTTCACTTGTACAAAACTGTAAGATTGTAAGTTTATCAGACTGTGCAAGTCTGACACTGCAACTCTATTTTTTCCCTGCGTAATGTGCGACTTAAAATTTAAATGAGCAAAATGTGATTTATTCACTATGATTAGAATTAAAAAGAATTTAACTTTAATGTTTCTTGTAATTCTTGTAAATGATCAATTAAGTCATTTATTTCCAAAATTAACAGAAGTATCTTTTGTATTAGAACCATCATTTTTATTTAACCAAGTATCTGGTCTCATGAATGCATATCTGGAATTTGTAACAAACCAAACGAGTTAAAAATTCATCGATTGTGTTTCTAGCTGGAGGGAATCATGTGTTCCACTTTGTCCTCCAACATCTGTTCGAGTTAGCTGATATGGAGGCTTTGTGAGGTCAAAACTAGAAATACTTACAATAAAGTTGCAACATGCTTCACATAACAAACAAATAAAAACACAGCAAGAAAAGTACTTAAACCTTATGAAGGTTGTGCAGCTCATAATTTAAAAGAAGCCACTGACTCATTCTGCCATATTTTCTCAGACAGGGTGTTCTCAAGCCTTGGGGCTTTTATTTCAGAAGCTCTGCCCCCCACAGTTTTCATCTGAGAGTCTGGAACAGATAAAAAGCCAGAGGATCTCAAAGGGCCAGCAGGGTCATACGGGGACAAAAGATCTGAGATATACGGAGGAGCCAGGCCACTTAGTCTTAGTAATTAAAAGAACGTTAAAATCTAATCTTAGACTTCCTGGAAGGCAGTGCAAAAAGGTTAAATATTCTATCAGAGCACCAAATACATGATACAACTCGGACACAGAAATTAAATTAAATTAAATTCAGTTATTAGTCATAAAAGTTTTAGAAAACTTTGCTGCACTTTGAGGATTTTTTCCAGATCTAAACTTTATTATGATCAATAATCATAATGATATACTGGCAATAACTGCACATCCCTACAGAGAGAGAGTTTGTGTGCTCGTGTTTATTATACAGAACCATCTGGAAAGTCGTCCTTAGAAACTGGAAAAGGGCAGGAACTTTCCAAAATCACTTGGCGGGTGATTGGATGAACCAACCTAACTTCCACCAGTCAGATCAAACTCTTGCCGAAGCTGGTCGGGAGAAGAGCGAACACATCTTTTCCGTGGAGAAAAGCCTTCAGTGTCTCTTCTTTCAATGAAGAAATACTCTCCAGTTTTGATATAGCTGATGATATCACAGTATCTACGCCTCGCACCACTTTGTGCACAAATGAATAACTTGAAGTCTGGCAAGATGGATTCTTTTGTAATATTGCAAATCCCGCAGCTAGACTTTATGAAACACTGTTTTATCACCAAGATGCAAACTAGTAACTGCAAATGTCAAGCATGTTTAACTGGGTGGAGATGTGGGAGTCGGAGAGTATTGTTGGTGTAAGATGAAAAATAAGTTGCGTTTACTTGATGAAATGATGTTCAACCTGAGAAGACTGAGGATCTGACAAACTGAGACCGTGTTCTCAAGAGAAAATACAATCCCAGCTGACAATTATAAACAATTAAAGGGAGGAACGGAAGACAGATCTGAGGACAGCTGAGGGGACAGATGGCTCGTCCTCTACTCATTTTGCTTCCGTAATGTATTCTGTGCTCTCCTTTTGAATTCACCTCTGCTGTAATTTATGCACATTTCAGCCTCTCATTTATTGAAATAGACTTTCCTCAAAAAAAAACTAAAAAAACAGCTGATTTGACATCACCTGTGCACTTCCACCTCTGATTCTGAGAGGTGTTCCATTTTTAATGTAACAAGCAGAAGCTGCAATCTACTTTGAATATTTGAAAAACGTATCTTGGATTTGGTTTCAGTTGAGAATTGAGTGTCTAAATGTGTTAGAAGGTTCACAGAAGAAAAGAAAAAAAAGAAGCCAATTCATGCTCAAATCAAAGTTTTACACATCTGGCTTTTTTTAGGAAGCACTGAGACGATGAAATAACATTAATATGCAACTGTGAATATATTTTTCCTGCTTCTGGGTCCTTGAGTGTACTTGTACAAATTGAGCTTCTTTACTTAAAATCTGAAAATAAAGCTGACACATTCCCTTATATCAGCTTCTTGCAGATGTATTTGTATTTGTGAATATGATGGCTGATGAGTAACAGAAATTGTTACATAACCAACATGCTTTTAATAAAAAATGTGGACTTTTAATCGAGTGAATCATTTAACTGGGTGTTGCAATAGCTGGCATCAAAAACACAAGTTGGACCTTGTTGTTAATAACTTAAAGGTATCATTTGGATTTTCTGACCACTGGTAACGCTCTGTAGAGAATTTCCCCAAAACCCCAATAATCTGAAATATGTACCACTGGACAGAAAGCCCAATGCTCCAAAAATTCACGCTCTCCCTGAAGTTGTTAGTTTAGTGATTGCTGTCCCTGTCCATGGTGCTGAATCCGTGGGGTTTTAACAGGCTCAAATTCTGGCCTTATGCCAAATGACATTTGAAGCATTTCACTGTCGCAAACATATTTCTAATGAATAAAATCATGAGTTTTACCTCCGTTGGTGCGTGCCCCCATCACCTGAGTCACTGAGGATCAACAAACAGACAGAGAAGAAGGAGGATGTTAGCAGGCGAACATGGTTGTAAACACGTCTGGTTATGATTTTAAAAAATATGATACATGTACTAATTCCAGTACCTGTAAAGGAGGGTCCTCTGAGACTTTTCTCTGTTTTTTAACATCTGTAGCCAGCCGAGGGAAACTAAAGACTGGCCACCAGCAAAATGTAGAGGAAAAGGCGCTGAGTCGTAGATGTTGGCTTTGATACACATTACAGTGGATGAAATATTCAAACTTTTTTCTTTTTCGTTTGGTGAATAGACGCACACAGTTTTACAGTTGGAGAAAGTAAGATTCACTTTACACTCACAGCAACGATGCATGAAAATTAAAATGTTAAAAACAAAAAAGCAGGCTGTTACTCATTTCTGTATATTTTTTTTGTCAAGGCCACAGGGAGCCACTGAAGAGGAGCAAAAGAGCTGCATGAAGTGATTCTGATACCAGTGGAGGACGTCATTTGATGCCTTTTTTAAAATCATCATCAGACACCACAGGCATTTCTCAGTTTGTTCTTTCTTCATCTTTGTAATTAACATATTTAAAATTGCATTTAAATTTCCAAAACTTATTAAAATAAAGATCTATCCAATAATTGTATCTTTTCCTTTACTTTAAGTCTGTTATAAACAAAATAAATACAATCCTGTAGAATAAACTGTCTTTTCACATCATATTCCTCTCCTGTCCTTTATCTCCTGACCTTTTCTTCTTCTATCTTCTTTCCTCTCCAGCTCCTCACTTTCAATCTGTCCTCTCACTTCCTCTCTCCTCCACCTCTGACCTCCTCTCTGTCTCTGTGAGCCTGCCTCTCCTCTTCTTCCTCCCTGGCAGGACCACCTGTTTGAAGCTCATAAATAACCCAACAAAAGGATAAAAGGCCAGATAAATAATGAAGCAGAGGTGAGGCGCTGGCCTTTAACACCTCCACTGCTCATGCTGACAGTTGTACCAGAGCACAGAGCTTCGGTCCCGCCCTCTGTCCAGCTCTCTGCAAAACAGGACTGCTTATGCATTTAAATGACCTAAAAAGAAAGCTGGTTTTGTTGCTTTTTTCTTCATTTCCTCTTTATTTTAACAGTAGCATGAAAAAGGCAGCGGTTATGTAAGCTTTGGGGGCAAGAGGTATCCGAAAGATCTCCACAGGAGACAAAAATAACCTGCTTTAACTTCCCTGCTGTCATCCGGAAGAAGACAGAGACGGTATTTTAGCACTCTTTTGAGGAAGTCAAGAAAAGGAAAAGGGAGAGGAGGGAAAAAGTAGGTCATTTTGAGTTCTTTTATCACTTTTTTTAATGTTGAAAGGCACAAAGGAGCAAGCAGAGGAACTAAAAGTGTTGTGATTTTGATCTGAGGATGAAAAAGGAAGACGTCACGATGCCTCGCGGTCAGCTTGTCTCCACGCTCCTGCCGACATGAAAGCGCAGATCATTCAAACACTGTGTGTTTTATATATAGCAGCTCACCAAAACACACATGGGGGGAGATGGGGGTGGGAGTGTGGGGGGGATGAGAGAGAAAGTTCTCGGTCAAACACTTACAATGGATGACAGCTGATTAAATTATTTAGCAGAGAAGATGATTTTTAGGGTGGTGGAGACCCGGGCTTAAAAATGAAGTGTGGAATAGTAAAACCAGTCGTATTAGCAGCAGTTTGTGCTGTGTTGGCACTAAGTAACAGTTTATATGGTAATTAATGATGTAATGGTTGTAATTATCACAGCAGAAAGATCAAGAATGTAAAGAACGAGCCACGCTGCATGTATCAGTACCACTTTTAGAGGTCGTAAAGGTATTTGTGGTGGCGGTAGTGGCAGTGGTAATGTTGTACTCAGGGTGTGGTCAGTACACTGAGACTTTGTCCATAACAGTGTCCTGCTTTCAATAAAGAATCATGAGTGGGCAGTCTGATTAGCAGGCAGCCTCAGTAGCAGGTTTGGTGTTGAAGTTGGCTGATAATCAGAAGGACTTTTCACACTGCATGGTCTTAAACCTGGGCGATCCTTAACTGGGGCTAAGAGTCAACCTTGCAGCCCCTTTTCATACTCATATTGTTAAGCCAGGGTTAAGCTAAGCACGGGGCTGTATGATTCACATTGCAATTCTACTAGCCCTGGGTTACATGTCTGTTGGTGCACCAACTAATGTGGACATTTTATAATTTTCTTTGACCACTCAGCTCTTTTAGCCCTGGGGTAAGTCGATTTTTTGGGGATAACCCCACAAACACGGGGATAACCCTGCTCTGGAGCGTGGCCAGCAAGCCCTAAGTTGGGGTTCACTCACCTTTGAAATGGTGAATGGACTTTGGAGGCGGGACAGTGGCTGATGTCTTCAGTCCTGTCCTCCATACACTCATAATTACAATGCTAACAATGTATGTAGAACTTAAAGTAAAAAAAAACTGCAAGTTAGAGGAAAGCATGATAACTTGTATTGTCCCCTCCAACACACTGTCCCTGGCAAAGCTTTAAATATTCACAGGTATTCTCCCCAAAGCTTCAAAGCCCCGTAAATGTTAGTCAGGATAGCCGTAGCCAATGCAGAAGACAGTGTGGTCACAGTTGGATTAAACTGATGCAATGTCAGTGTTAGTGGGTTTCTACAGGTACCGCTGAGACAATGAGATAAAACCCATGAAGTCCAGTTTGAGTAGCAGATCTGTGAATTTCTCAGATGCCAAAATTCTGCACAGTGGTTCATGAAAAATGATCACAGTAACGACTGTTCTATCTTTCACTGCAATGGCTGTAATTTAAACTCTGGAAGTACAACATTCACATAAGTTGGTCTCAGACATATGAGCTTGCACATATTTGATTAGCCAGTCTCGCTGGATGATGTGATGAAGCAGAAGTTGACTATTTTGTCTTTTTTTGGTTTGCACCCCAGCTGCTCCACCAGACTGGCTTCATTCAAATGAGACTCTGTTTTTTTTTTCTTGCAAGGCTAAACTTAGTCTGAAGTCAGCCTGGGGAAGGTGAGAAACTAAAGGAGCGACTAGCTTACATGACAGCTCTGCATCTGCTTTGTCTGGAGATAAAGTAACAACACAATGGAGTGACAGCTTAGGATTAGTTTATCTAAAGATGCTTTATCTATACTTTATAATCAGAAATTGAGCATTTCCATATCATTAACTTCCCATCACGGCATAAAGTGAAGCTTCATATCAGATCGCAAAGTGCATGTTTCTCAACTCATTAATCAAACCAAAGCAAATCAAGCAGATTTTCAGTCTACTTACTGGCCTCTTTCCTGAAATGTGACTTCACATCAGCGTGTAGAGTAGAGAGCAGACTGAGCTGAGTGACACAGAAAACACACTGCAGGGATACAAGCTTTTACATTATATTCAGAAAATATATATTCCACATATTGCATGTGGATTACTGGTGCAGAGAGGTTAGGACCACTAGCCAAAAATAATCAAAAATATCTGCTCAAATCATTGACGGCTGATATGATTGTGAGTCACCATAATTCTGTCCAAACCCCTGTCTTTCAATCAGTCTATGCAACCCATACTTGCAGAGAAAGATAAATCTTTAGACAGCTGTACTGTAAATGTTGGCTGAGTCAGTGCAGTTCATTTTCCATCGAGTTGTAAGAGGTCATGTCATGGTCTCTATTGTTGACACCATGCTGTTGGTTGCGGCACAAGCCATCGATTCAGGTCAGCAGAAGCAGCGTGTTCCTGTGGTTTCTACTGAATCAATCCCACACGCACTCCTGTAAATACTCATTAGAACACCCAATGTGTGTTGATCCAACACTGAAACTATTTATTTAGCTGGTATCTCTAGTGGAGCTGGAGCAAAATAATTGGAAAGCAACATGGTGTTATTGAACATCAGGACTCAACTAAAAAAAATAGAAACACACATTAAAACCAAGCTGCAGAGGTGTTTCCATTATTTCGTCCACCTCTGAACACACACATGAACGGGGCAGAGGTTGAGTGTTCTGCCCGGGTGTTAGCCGACCGTTGTTATCAGCTGCTGTGATCAGGTTATCAAAGTCCTCTGCAGATGGCCAGGGGACCATAAATCTGACACTGTCACACTCACACACACACAGTCTCCCTCCTGTGTGTGTGTGTGTGTGTGTGTGTGTGTGTGTGTGTGTGTGTGTCTCGACCTCCTATATGTGATTGTTTGTCCCCTTGTGTCATTTATTATCAAATGCCAATCAGCCCTAAACGACAAGAATGGAGTGAAGGCAGAGAGGGTGAATAGATGAAAGTGAGAGTGGGTGTGTGAGCAGGACTAAAGAGATTAGATGGACCCCTGCAGTCAGACCTGCACAGCGCCCCCTGGTGAGCAATATGATGCTGCAGTAGACCTGAATACCTGAATAAGATTAAAGTAGGATTATTATTATTACCAATTACTGGTGCTTCTTTGCTGAAATGGGCTGGAACAAGCCAATCCACATCTTTAGGGCGGCCCTTCATATTGGGGTGGTGACATTGAGCAGATTGGGAGGAGATCATCAGTAAGGTGTGTCCTTGAAAAATGTGTGTGTAGGTTTCTTAGCAGCCAATCTTGCTGCCATTTAATCACTTCCTTGGATCAGGATCGGTACGCAACAAGCTCTCTGATTGCCTGATATCACAAGAGATCAAGATGACTGTTACAAACTGTCTTGGGTTGCAAACCCAGCTATTTTTCACATTTCACATGTGGTCTACAAAATGTCTGTCGCTATTTCCAAAAGCCCAAGGTGGCATCTTCAAATTGCTTGTTTTGTTCTGAAAAACAAATTAGCACAAATTTAACCTCACGACTTTATGTTCACCTGAAGCAGCCTGATGTACAGAAGATAGCGGTTAACTGTTAACAGTTGAGACTCTGACTGATCTCAAAGCTCAGGAACTCCAGTTCTTTGTGTCATTGTCCCTCAGTTTCTCTTCTTTCATCAAGTGTCAAAGGGTTAAACATAGACTTACAGATACATATGTGGCTTCTTCATAGTAGCTTTCCCTCGAGGTCAAGGATGATGGTCTTCATTCCGCTTTCTTTATCATGTGGCACTCCAAGAAGCACATAACTCATCACGTATCAACCAACTGGTTCTGATGGCATGGCAACCAAGACCATTGGAACTGATAGATTTGTAGCAGCCTTTTTCCTCCTTCACAGTCCCACTGTTGAGGTCTTGGTTGGATTGTTCTATTTCAGGAACCTTTTCCTCAACCAAGACTCACAAATCAGTCTCTAAACACCTCACTGGATAGAGACCGAGGTCCATCTCCAGGCTTTTTTTTTTTTTGCTAAAACTGGAAACAATTAGAGTTTTAAAACACCTCCATTGCCCGAACCAAAGTCTTTAGGACGGCCCCTCAGATTGGGGCGGGGACATGATGAAGACATGTGCCCACCACTGATTAGAATGGGAGGAGGCTGTTGTTCCTGGTAAGGAATGTCTTTGAAAAGATGGAAAGGGTGTCAGTTTGTTAGCAGCCATTTAAATAACTACTTTGCACTGATGATCTGTGAGCAAGATTCTGATCTGGTATCACAAGACTACCCTGAACCTTAGCACCATGGGTGACCCTACCAGGAGGACAGCTCCAGATAGCATCACTCTCAGGATCTCAGGACACCACAACCTTCTCCACCATGATAGGGTGACAGTCCACTGGGATGGGGTTTGGCTTATTTGTGCTGCAAAATTATAATTTGCATTATTTTATTGAGTTTGTCTTCAGTTATTTCAGTGTTGAAGTCTGCAGATTTCAGATTAAACTTCAAGTTTCATATCAATGGCAATAAACAGCTGCAATTTGATGATGATGGCATTAATCAGATGTTCCATGAATTGGAATAAAACAAGCTTGGAAGCAGGCCAGCAAAATGTTGGGGTAGAAAGGACAATCCAACCCAAGCCTTGACTGAAACCAACAAACTAAAATGACCTAAAAACAAAATCATGTGGCCTCACAAACCTGAGCAGACATTGTTTCAGTCTACAGAACGAGCCGGATGTCCACGGGTCCTCACAGTGGTACAAACATGAACACGCTCACACAAACACACAGTGAGCAGTGAGTGTAAGAGTGTGTCCAGTTTATCAGAAGATGAGGGTTGATCTAGTGTCAGCTCAGTTACAGTTTACAGGCGAATGCTGACAGACTGCTGATGGTGGAGCTTCAGAAACATGCCAACACAGCACTCTGTCCGTGTGTGTGTGTGTGTGTGTGTGTGTGTGTGTGTGTGTGTGTGTGTGTGTGTGTGTATTTTGTACTATTCTTCCCTGGTTTTCGCATTTTTTTTCCTGCTCATCACTCTGCGTGCCAGCCAGCCATTTCATCAAACATCTGTCTCCTTTGTTGTTTTCTCATTCTTCTCTGGGAGTTTGTTTACTGTCACTGCTACGATAAATATAAGAGGAAGTGACATCACAGATCACAGTGACAGGATACTGAACTGAACAGATGTTTGCGTTACTTTGTTATATATAAACAAGAACAGCTGGATTCCATAATCTGCATTGTTCACTCTTAGGTTAAAAGCTTGTGACTCTAGTTTGCATTTTGTCACAGGGTTTAAATGAGAACAGCTCAGTTGTCAGTTTTCAGTCTGTGCTGAAATGATTTGTTGAGTAATCAGTTTGTCAATCAACAGAAAATGAATCAACATTTTTTTTTATAATTGTTTGAATCATATAGCAAGCAGAAATCATTCACTGTATTTCCATCCAAATGCATCATAAATCTTAACTGAATTTCCTTGGTCACAGGCTCTTGGTATGGTCAGTTGTTGGTAATGTAGCTTACATGATGCTGCTGTTTTAGCATGAATCTTGATTTCAGTCACTATAGACGGTGCTAAAGTGTTAGCATAGAGCTGCATTGATTTTTTCCCCCCTATTTTGTTTTTGTTTCTTCTGTTATACATCCTTATCTCTCCATCCAGCTCTTATCACCTTTATCTCCTCCCTCTTCCATCCACCTCTGCCTCCCCCCTCTCCGCTCCATCAGCTGAGGCGAGAGGTCTCGAGTCTTCTCTGATATCAAAGCTTGATCCTCCTCATCAGCAGACAAATGAGCGGAGATGAGGAGGAGGAGGGTAGATGGAGAGGAGAGGGATGGGTAAACACACGGATCACAGACGAAGAGATTGAAATGCAAATGAGGAAGCCGGCCGGCCGGACGGGCGGTAGGCGACGCATGTTGTTTACCAGCATTAATACATTCATGACTATCAATCCAAAAAGCTGCATCAATTTAGGGAATTTACTGTCGAGATGAGAAAAGCAGCGCTTGAAAAAAGTCACACCTGTGCTTCTAAGATGTTGATGGACAGCTGGAAATGAATATTTATGGTGTTTTAACACTAAAATAAATGGAATCGTTTGATATACAGTGACAAACTTAAAGTAAGGTAAAAATATGTACATGATGAACTTAAAAATATTTAAGAATATATGATAATGGACGCTTTCATCATTTAGTATTGAAGATAAGAAGAAGCTCTGATTTTACTGTATATGAAATATTAATGACCCTTGAGGGGAAGCGTGGTGGCCACAAATGAAAGAACAAAAACTGAAAAACAGACAACAGAACAAGTCTTTAAGCTATAAACAGTTTCATCGGTGTCAACACTCGGCTGCATTAATTATTTTACTAAAATTATATTCTGCATCACAACTTTGAGACGAGACAAACACAGTGACAGAGCATGAAAAAGAACAGCATATAAATGGAAAGTCTCGGAAAACATAACAAAAGAACATGGATAAGAATAATGTAACATATGAAACATCTTTGATATACCAAACCAAAGGCATGTTGAAAGTGACCACGTGTTAAAATATTTAGACTTTAGCTTATAAGGATTAAAACATAATGGTTTCACACAACTATAATGAGAAGGGGGTCAAAGACATTCACTGGTATTCAAAGTCTCTCACAGTGGAGCTGTTTTCAATCTGTGCCCCCGCTGGGCTGGAAAGTTCTGGTTGAACTCTTCATTCTGGAATAGGAAGAAGAAACACCCTTGCGAGTTTGCATTTCTTTAACCAATCACGATCGTCTTTGGCAGCGCAAAGCCCAGGATGCAGTGATGGTGCCTGTGCAAAATAGCGTCAAGGGGACTTGTTTTGGTGGAACATTTGCACATGGAGAGACAACCACCGGTTAAATGCCTGCAAAATACAAGGTAACAGCCCCTAGCATGTTTACGTCTGTACCATTATTGAGTAGGTTAGGAGAGCTGGACATTGTCAGCCTTTAGGTTGCCATATTGGAGGTTGTTCTTGTTTCACAAAGCAATAGGAACTTTGAGAACAATAACATGCTGGTAGCAGAATCGGAAGCACATACCTTGTTTGGGCCGAAGTTTCGGACTTTCCAGTTTGATCCAAACTAAAATTACAGGCGTGAAAACCTAGCTGGACCCCGGTCTGACTGAAAGAGACGGTCTTGGTCCAAGTTCGGTTTGTGTCTAGTGTGAAAACCTTTTATTAGATAGTTTGGACCAATTACAGGAAGTTCTGGCAGGCATTCATACTGTTCACAACCAGGTTGGGATTAGGGTAACCAAGGCCTATTTCAGTGTGTAGGCTGCTAGCTTTGGGCCCTTTCACACCTACCTTTCTCCTCTTGATCAAGTGAATCTTGGTCCTACCGAAAGAGGTGATCTTGGCAGGGTTCAATTTGACTCTTGTGTGTTTGATGGGTTGGACTTTTGGACCAAATACAGGAAATTCTGTCGGGCTATCGTCAGAACTGGAAAAAGTAGAAACAACGCAACAAACAAACTGAGTTGAGGTCGCACATGGAGGATGGAAGAGACCAATTGTTAAATTGACATTTGGTCCGAAGAAAGAAATCATGAAACATTCTGACAGTATTTAATTATTTTCCAATAGGATGAGTCAGAGAAGACTTGTATTGAGCTGACAACATGTCAACATCAGATGCAAGTCTGTCCACAAACCAATCAATGTCAAGTATTTGTTTGTGTGCTCACATAATTGAAATGTGAAAACCAAAACTAAAGAGGATCAAATGTATATGATGTGACAAAAACATTGATTATGGTTTGGACTTAAAGAGGAATTCACACAGCATTTTTGTGCTCAGAGCAGCTCTTTAGAGGCAGTCCAGAGGATTCGTGAGTCACCCAAACCTTCTCACAATCAGTCAGCTGCTGCTGGTAACGAGTCTTGTCACATCAGCGTGCTGGAAAAACACAATGGTAATCAACCTTAAAAGCATATTTTGATGTCGGGCGAGCTGACAAGGATCCAATCAGCTCCCCCACTTACTGAAACAACAGCAGAGATGATGGCTTTCACAACTCTGCACTACTTAGAGGCTGGAAACAGAACACACGCTGCTGCTATACATAGTCACGATGTCAATCAACATGTCACAATACTGTTAATATCATCATCTGGAATATTATCATAAAAGTCACTCCAAAGTAGAGACGTTCTGTCAAAGTAGCAGTGGGACTTCAGGTGCTAATTACAAGTAACTGTTAAACAAATTCAGGCGATGAATGTGGGTAGTTGTAGTGTAGAAGACTTGCAGATCAGCATACTGTATCTGCTTAACTGTTCATCTGATCAAAAAGAAGCATATGAACCGTGACAGCGCTCTCAGCTCTGCTCACAGCACTTATCTAAAATAAAGCTGTAAAACAAAATGAACCAAACAAACCGAGAGAGAACTCAATTAAGGCCCCAAACTGACTCAGCACAGTGAAGACACCACATCGGCCTCCGTACAAAGAAATGAACATCATGATTACAGCGTAATGAGAGCAATAACCGCTTATCTCTCCATTGTAAGTTCAGAAAAGAAAACGCAAGCTCGCGTTCTCTGCTCACAGTTTCCATACAGATTAATGAATTCATCCTTTATGGAACATCTGAATGATTTTACATATTTTATTCATCTGCTTTACATGCAAAGACTCAAAGGACTGCAATTAACTCGAGTAATATCCAACAGTTTGTTTGCATCCCCATTGAAAAGCGACAGCAGGATTCTAATTTAGTTAGAAAACTCTTTTAGTGAGGGAAGAAAAGGCGGTGAAAGAGGAGGAAGATAAATAAAATAGAGATAAAGAGGTGGACAGATAGAGGGGTAGAGGAATAGGAGGTTATAAAGGGGACAAAGTGTCAGTTTTTAGAGGGACTGATGCAGCAAAAGCAAACAAAAGAAAGGGACGGAGGAAAAGAAATGAGTGGAAACTGGTGAAGGACAGAAAAAGTGAATTTACACCACCTGTTTAAGAGTCATAGAATACACTGGAGAATGATGCATCCACATCTACATAACCTTGCAAATAATGTATCCAGATGATCACAACTTTCCTTCTTTTTCTTCACAAAAAACTACGTAGCAGATGTTTTTTAGTTTTACTTCAGTAAGACGATTATTGTCGTCTGTCCTTGTTTTTTGGTCTCCTTTGTCATGTTCTATCAAAGTCCGTTTCATCCATGTGATGTTTCAAAACATCACATTTCTAAAAGTCGAGAACTTGCAGGAACACTTTTATACCAATAAAATCACCATCTCTATAAACAGATATATGCATATGAATGCAGAATCTCGGTGTTGGAAGTGTTCTGGTTTTTGTTTGCTGTTTGAATAGAATTATTTTTGCAGTCTGTGTGGAGAGAAAACGAGTCGGGAAGCGTTGGCTGAAATGCATTCTTAGAACCCATTAGCTATTGTCTGACCTTTCATCAGCTTTTTAAAAAGTTCAGTATTCATACTTGCGAAACAAAACTGGTCACTGACGTCGTCTCTCAACTCCAAATTCATTCTTGCATCTTAATGGACTGTAAACAATGACCAGTACATGGAAGCAGACGGATATCTTCAGACATATTCAGATATCTGTTGGCTAAATCGGAGCCCTGAAACATTGGCCACTTCCCCCGGAGATTAAATCCTCTGCCAGATGCTAGCAGGTCTGGGTTTTGTTATACAAATGACAATACCAGTACTCTTGAGGAGATAATCGTTCTGTGTTTTATGCTTTTGTTTTTATCAGTGCTTAACTTCACCACACCGCAGACTGTTTGGGCTGTAGCTGCTGTGGTAGTGGGCCAATCGCACGTTGCATCAAATTTAAGAACGCTTGTGGTCCACAAAGGATAAAACTGATGCAGCAGAACCAGCCAGGCAGCTACTAACCAACCCAGTGCCTACATTACCCAGATTGCAACTAGACCACCAACAGTTTGAGGGTTTTATGCAAGTAGACACTAACATAACCTTGGGGGGATTGCAGTAGCACTACATCTGTTTGAATGTGGTGGAACCCATATAAATATACACGACTGGACTGTAAATTTAGTTAAAATCATATTATCCAAAAGTAGTCGACAACTGCTCACGTCTAATTGGTGGTTTTAGTAATCGACTAGTTGGATTGTTGATAGACTTGTTTTTCTGTGCAGACGAAGGCGGAGGCAGGAGCACTTTACATTCAACTATACATTGTAGTGTTTTCTTTGCCCATTTACACCTGCATCAAATATAGATTACATATTAACACTGTACCAGGTCTACATCCAGTCTTTGACACACACACACACACACACACACACACACACACACACACAGCTTTGTAAAAGATAACAGAGAGGAAAAGGTTGAGATAATTAGTCTCTCAGGAAGCAGCAGGTCATATCTGACCTGCAGGAATTTACCACAAACACAAATATACGAATTCTCACATCGGCTGGTCAGATGAAATATTTTTCCAACAGTTCAGTTCAGAAACACCTTCAGCTTCTTGATGTTTACTGCCAGTTAAAGCTCAGGGACTAAAACCCCCTCAGCTCGCATACATTTAGGCTCTTTGGCCTATTCAGTTATAAGCCAGTGCGAGGTTCTGCCTTATAAACTGCATTTCTGAATTCATTTTTTTTCCAGATTCAGCGTTTCAGCACGAGCGTGACAAATTCAAATTTATGCAATTCAAATTCAATCTCTGCTTGCACTGATCTCCCTCTGAACAAACCTGTGGCTCCCGCTCGCTCTGCTCAGTGTGTACGTGTGTGTGTGTCTGTGTGTGTGTTCAGCGTGTTTGATGAGGTTCGGGCTGACCGGGTCGGGTCTATCTCTGATTCACCTCGTACATCAGAGCCAGTTTGTGCCGCTGACGGCCTGATGTAGATCCAGCAGCAGCGGAGAAGAGAGGAATCCATGTCAACCTTATTACCCGGACCTCATGAATCCTCATGAATCTTTCATTAGAGCCAGGCTATTAGAGACTGAGAGACAGACTCAGATACTGTATATGCACATATTTATACATGTCTATATGTCCACATTTACCTCCTGTAATGTCTGAACCCCTCCTGCGTAATGATGGTTTGTCACTGTTGCTTATCAGTGAGGAGGGAGAAGAATTCTTGTGCTTCTGTTGAAATGCTGTCATTCAAACAAGAGGTCACACCTCTGCCAAGGCTGCAAAGTCCTAACAATTTGTTATGTTAATAAAGGAAAACTTAGATAATTTTATTCTGGATCTGCATTAAAATGCACATACAGTAACAGACAATCATAAGATACATGTGCCATAAGTGTCTTAAATTAGTTCTTGAGGAAATAAGACTCAGATGTTTAGAAATGTTTTGTCACACTGTCAAATCATTTCAAGTCTTCCTGGATTTACATGAAAATAACAACGGTCTGTTCTTGGCTTTTGATCTAATTGTCATCTAGTTTCATCCCTTATTAAAAAGGTAGATGAAACATGTGTGAAGCACATTTAATAACCAACCTGGTCTCTTCCAGCTGCATACAAATAACACAACTTTACACTCTAAAATAGAGCACTGTGCAAGTCACGACATGCATTATAATGCACATAATAATGCATAATAATAATGCATTATAGACAGTCAGAGGATACATGGACCATGTGTGCCACTAATGTCATAGTCAATGAGGAAATAGAATTCAGATGCAGCATAAAATATACTCATCTATCTGTACTTTGAGTATTTCTTTTTCTGACAACTTTTTACTTTTACGGTCTACAACTTAACACAAATGTCTGTACTTTCTGTTCCTTAGATTTTCAAAAAAGGCTTATTACCTCAGTTTTGATGCAAGATGGAAACGGCATAAAAAGACATAACTAGATGAAAATGGCGTAGAAAGACACAAGTTGGGAACAATGTAATGAAAAATGAAAATGCCGAAAAGTAAAAAGACAGATATGATATAAGAAGCTTTAACAACGTAATAAGACAAATATGACGTAAAAGAGACAAAAATGATATAAAAGATGTAACAAGACCAAAACAGCATAAGATGCAACACAATGAAACAACGAAAAGACAGAAAGACAAAAATGACATAAAGAGATGAAAACGATGAAAAGACGTAAGGAGACAAATATGACAAGACGTAACAAGACAACTCAAACAGAGAGGACAGACTACTTCTGCTTGGCTAGTTTTGACTTTTTTTTAACTTTGAGTACATTTCAAAGCCTGTACTTTTTCACTTGTACGGCAATAAAGAAGTACGTAGTAAAGTAGTACTTCTACTTTTCTTCTACTTGAGTACAGAATGTGTGTACTTTTGTTACCTCTGTCAGAGAACCCAAAGAAGTTCTTCACATCCGTCAATATGGTCACTGACATGTGACCATAATAGTCGAATTGAATCGAACACTGAAAAGTGAGGTATTGTCTTGGCACTGGTCCAAATTAAATTCAAACAATACTCGGCCCTAATCAACCCCAGCTTGAGCAGAGATTTACTGCAGGAAAAGTTTTGAATAGATTTTAAAAGTTGAAGTTTTATTTTTCGAACTCAAAACAGCCGCTTCAGCCAATAGTTCCCACTGTTTATCAGTGCTGTCAAACATCCTGAAATGTTGTAAATAAAACATGTCCTTTTTAAAAAACTGCTGTGTTTTGTGCTGATACACCTGTGAGCAAGTTTTCATTAAGGTTTCATGTCCAACAGTTGGTGTGTTTAAATACTGCAGAATGGATTTCTTTGTTTTCGTCAGCAGACAACATGAAATATGACCACAACAGCTGACAGCGATGATAAAAAAAAGTAGCTCAATTCGAATCAATTGTCTTATTTTTTATTTTCCTGGGAATCAATTTATTCACTTCAGCCCGGCTGATGGAAACAGAATCCATTTCTGTTTCCAGAAGTTTGTCTCAAACTGTCCACACAGTTTGATGGAGGAGACACGGGACAGACAAACTTTTTTTCTTCTTCACTGCAAGACGTCAGCGCTGCACCTCAGTCGCCCTCATCAATATTTATGAACGCGTTTTTGATGCAGCATTCAAAGTGCCGTCTACACAGCACTTAACCGCAGCATCATTATACAGAGCCGTCCCCCGCCACGCTCTCCTGTATTAAAACAGTCGATAATAAAAGAGCAGCTATCAGCTATTACCCTAAGTGACCCAAATGGCATTTCAAGTAGGACGCTTAAAGCCCGCCATTTTCCTCTGCAGCTGGCGTGCTGGGAAACGTTATCTGCCTCATCTGGAGTCGGTTGAGGTTTCATTCCTCCACCACCAACTCCCAGAGTGCATCTCGGTTTTCTTCTTCAGTGAAAAGGCAGAAAAGATAAAGTTCTCCAGGTGATGTGCAGCTTTGACGACAATTTGATGTTGGAATGAAATAGATCGTAAAACAAGATTAAAGAGGAAGGTGAAAAAAGGAAGTTTGGGTTTGATTTCAAGTTTCTTTCATTTCTTCTTCTGCTCAGATTTTGTTAGCCGTAAGATTGTCGTGACTCCCCTCTTTTCTTCTTCATGACTCCTTTCGACTTTTGCCCAAGTTTTTTTGTGCAACCGTTCATGTCAGGAAATGTGCCACGTAAAAAATACTCACACTACTGAGGAGGCTCAGTGTCATGGACAGAAATATGTGAGGTGCAGTTTCAAGTTTAACATTTCTCTTCATTACCTTCAATGGTGTCATCTGTAGATTTCAAACACTGTAGCTTTTCATAACAAGAAGAAAGTGGAGATCAAATCTTAAGAGGATGACAAGGATGACTAAGTAAAGCTGCTAATTTTCGCTTTATTATCTAGAAAATATGATAGAAGTTTTGGCAACAAAAAACTAGACATATGAATGTGTGACCTTGGGCTCCTGGAAACTTGTCAGACGTTTTTAAAAATGAAACTTTAGAGCTGCAACGAGCAATCGATTAGCTGTCAACTCAAATTAATTACCAACTACCTTGATAATCCGTTCGAGTACTTTTTTAAAATTATAAGGTCAAACTCTCTGATTGCAGCTCCCCAAATGTGAATATTTTCTGGTTTCTCTTCTCCTCCAAGATGGTAAACTGAATATTTTTGGGTGTGGACAAAACCAGACCTTTGGAGACGTCATCTTAGACTCTGAGAAACACTGATCAACATTTTCAACGACTCAGTCAATCAAGAAAATAATCGACAATGAAAATAATTGTTCATTTCAGCGTAAGATTAATGGATACTGAAATTATTTACACAAAAACCACAAGAACTCGAAGGCACTCTCTTAAAGAAATTAAAATTCCTTTATTGTCATTGTGTGGTCATGTTTGACCTCACGTCTAACGTCCATGACTTTCGGCATCAAGACTTCATCAGGAAGTCGAACCACAGTCCAACATGTTGTGACAGTAAAGGCATTTTATCCAAAGAACCAGACGTCTGACCAAGCCTTTGTTTTGGAAGTTCCAAGTAAGTCTCAGGTCTTTGCACTTCAGTTTCAAGAGTGTCAACAAGAAAATATTAAGAAAAATGTCTTGTCTTGTGACAACTGCAACTCGGTTTCTGTTGATGATCACATAGTTTTTGTAAGTGAACAATATTGTCTTTATAATTGCTTTTTCCAACGGGAGCTCAGTAGTATAACATTAGTTCTCCATGGTTCTCTCCTTCAACTTGATTGGATGCCGTCTGATTGGTTCAAACAAAGTGAATCTGGGGAAATAAGTGTAAACTTTCTGGGTATGAATAGCATTCACGGTGGTTGATTCAGGAAATGAAGGAAAATAAATTTGTGAATTCTCGCCTCTTAAATAACAGACTTTTTCATTTTTGAGCTCAGTGGAAAGCATCAGGTATTTTCAAATTAAAAGTTAAAGTGAAATTTTGAGTCATTGGTGTTAAAGTCCAAGTCCAGTCTCAGCTTTTGTTTTGTGAATCACATCTGGCTCAAGTCCAAGTCATGTGACTCGAGTCCACACGTCTGCAAAGACCAACCCAAACAAACTCAGTTTTTTAATGTAACTGTTTGCCGCAGCCATGCATGAATTAAACGAAGTCAAACAGCTGGATTCTGCTTAAACATAAAATTAGAGCGCTGTTGATATTTTGTGGAGCCATTTTCTGCTAAAGAATTCAACAGTTAAAGGCAGAAAAGCAGCTGATACAGCCAATGTACCATCACAGGACAGTAAAACTCTCCACTGAGCTTATTTTAGGCCTGAAGCACTTTAAGGCTGCTCATTGTTTTTATGCAGAACATTTTACTCCATCTCACTGAAGCAAATTATGGTATCAAACTGTTAAGATGACCTACAGAAGTCTGAGGAATTTACTGGGTATGTCAGTGTCTAATCTTAAAGCTCTGAATAAATAAAGACAGCCGAATAATTTTATTTAGATCATTAGTCAAGGTACAGATAAACACACACACACTCACACTCACAGAATCACAAACAAACAGCAGCCTGAGGAGGACCCGAGCTAGTGGGTGAAAAATGAGCTTGTGAAGAGGAGGCGAGAGTCAGAGATGGAAGTCTCTCGCTGTAATAGCCGGCCTGTGTCTCCCCGGGGTGTGTATGTGTGTGTGCATGTCTAGCTGGTGTCCGTTAGCTGTATAGTCTGTCCTCAGCAGCACAGCCTTATCGTGTTCCTCCAGCCGGTCAGCACAGGCCTCGGACCGACTGATGCCCAGGGAGCGGAGCCCCGAGCTGGGCAGAGCTTCAGGCCAGGGCAGGGCGGAGCGGATGGACCCTCTGCAGCCATTGTTTCGAACCTTGTGCACTGGATGTAAACACATGTTCTCAACAGTTTAGTGACTTTGCACAAGAAGTTCACTCCATAGTTGGTAGGTTTTGAAGTGAGCTGCAAAGAAACCATCAATCACGAATGCAAATGATGAGGGGAATATCCAGGAAGAAGTGGCAGGAAAAACTTCCACACTGTGTCTGAGTGGGACCAGATCTAACATGTTCAATCCTAAACCCACAACCCATAATGTGCTGTATACAGCTGGAAAACATAGGGTCTTGGAAACATAGAAGCCTGGGAGAGCACATACGTAGAACTTGGGAACATAGGGCCCTGGGAACATAGGAACCCATCTGAGATCTGCAAAACCAACCAGATGTTTGAATTCTTGTTTCCACTGCTTCTTGCACACCAGAGGTTTTTGTTGAATTTTGTGTGATGGATAAAAATCCAAAATAAGAATCTGACCAATGAAATCTGTCTGTTTACATCTGTCTCACGTCTGATGGTAACATGAGAGTGGCGTCGTTTCTGAACCTAGTTGGGTATTTTTTGTGAATTATCATCTCTGCAGGCTGAAGTCACCATAACAACAAAGAACAGAGAACAAAGATTCAGTTGATAAATAAAAACCTTCACCAGTGAGTAAAACTCACCATCCTGTGGTCGCTTTGCCAAGACTGACTGAATGCCAGACTTTCTTTTTTTTTTTTTTGTTCTGAAGCACAAAAGAAAAGAAAAAAATATCTGAATTGCTGCTAGAATTTGGCCTTTGCTGAACAGGTCTGTCACTTTTTATTCAAAATTCAAATTACAGTTCAAATGTGAGAAAATAATAAATTCTGAAATGTTATTATCTCTTTCATTTAAAAACAGTTTGTTCCGATAGAGAAAAAGACTCTTCCTCTCTAACTTGACAATGTAAAATGAGACAGACAGAGTAGTGCTGTGATGTTGGGTCATGTTGCAGCGACTGTGAGAAATACAAGCACAGCCCACTGTTCTGACTGCATGAAAACAAAAGTAAGTGAACTTTTTTACTCAGTTTTTATGCATATGGTGGTGAGCTCTTTATACTGTCAGTTATCCTGGTCTGACTCGTCGGATGCACACTGTCGGTACAAGTCCTGCTATTGGTCACTTGCTATGTTTTCAAACTCCCCAGGAAACGAGAACAACCTCCCAGTTGCAACCTACACGCTGAAAACAGCAAATTAGCACCTGCGACGCTAATGGTACGTAGGTAAACAAGCTTACAACTGTTAACTTTTCTTTTGCAGTAATGTCGTCATTTTAATGCCAAAGTTCACCTCCCGATGTGCAAATGTTAGCTCGTCACCCAGCGAGGGAACAGCATCACTTCTACAGCATAGTTAAGGACGAGTCCGGGATTGCATTTGAATTCAGATGATGGATAAATTAAGTTTTAGTTCTCAGTCATCTGAGTGAACAGGATTTCGAACCCAGGTGCACCCCAAACAGCAGTCTCTGTCTCTGTCTGCTTTAAAGCAATCTGTTGGGTTTAATTCTAGTTTGAAGCCTGGCTTGAATTGTCACGGCTGCAGAATTTCTTGAATTGCATCTCAAAAGTCTGACCGTGTATTGTATATGTGGACTTATTAGGTTTTGTGCTTTCTATTTTGGTTCTGGGCAGGCCCGGTCAGCTTTAAAAACTCTGCTGGCTGCCCCGGTTGGCCATGGATTTTGGAGATTATAATTGAGTTTTGGCTCAGCAATAAAATGTAATATTAACTGAAGAAAATAGAAAGCTAGAGAAATAGAACGGGAGGGTGTGTGTGTGTTGGTATGTGTGACATTTCTCTTTTCTCCCACCTTTTTGCCGTGGGAGCTCTCTCTCATTCTCTCTTTCACGCTGCATTCGCTGTAATGGAAAGGACAGGAAGAGAAAGAAATAAGAATCTCTTTCCATGTTGGCGTGTCTCCACACTCGTTTCTCCGCTCCCTTCCTTCTTTCTGTGCCTCGCCCGGGCCGTCGGTTATTTCCCTCCGGGCTTCGGTGGCTGTTTTCATCGTGTCTGAGTGTGAGAGGAGAGGTCGTGATAACGCTGTTCAGGTACCTGGGGCCTCAATGAAATCACTGCAGCGCGGAGACGATTAAACATTTCTCGCTTAATGGAAGAAATGCTCCACAGACCTTGAAGTTGTTTGCGAGGAATTTTACTCTTCATCTGTTTTTTTTTTCTTCTTTTTCCTTTTGAGGAACGGCAGCCTTGAGAGCGATTTCTGCTTGTTTGTGTTTTCTTGCTTTAGTTTCCTGGAGACGGAGGGGATGTTGTGTTATTGCCGTGTGAGTGAGAGGATGTTTCAAAGTGCTCTTGTTCTGTTACTGTAACACTAAACTTGACCAAAGCTTTTAACTACTGTATATCTACACCATTACAGTTGTTATTATAGTTGTTTTTGTGCTTCTAGTCTATAAAATAGTTCTACGATCCTCCTGACCCAAACACAACTGCTGTTCAACGTCATTTCACTTTGACTGGGATGTTTGTTTTTAGCAAATCCAGTGAATATAAGAGCCAAAGTATTCCACAACCGAAGGCTTCCTTACAATAACGTAATTCAACAAGGATACTTTATGATGGGGATAGATACCTCAGAAGAATCTCTATCAGCTCATAAATTCCATCTCACTATTGTCATGTTGCCCAGTGTTACAGGCAGGCACACCTGAGCCATGTGGCAGGTGGAACTTTCAGGGGACTTCCCATTGTTCGGACAGCCTATTGTTCCGAAACCCCAACAGACCGACAGCTCGTTTGTTTGACTGTCTGCTATCGCAGAGACAAAAGCCCACTGCTCCAAAGACCAATTAGTCTCAAGATACCACACAATCAGATGTCTTACCACCGACTGATCATCTGCAGATTTCTAGGTTACTTGCTTGGCTGCTGACAAACTTACACCCCTTATGTTTATTTCAAGGACATCCCGGAAACAAAGCTCTCCCGCCATTCTTCTTAGTAGTAAGCACACAGTTTCACCGCCCCAATATGAAGGGCTGCCCTGAAGACTTTGGATTTGTTCTGCAATGGTGGATTTTTAAAACTCTCTAATTGTTTCCACTCAGTTTTAGTAAAAAAAAAAGCTTGAAGATTGTCCTCGGCCTCTGTTGAGCAAAATGTTAAGAGACTGACTTGTGAATCTAAATGTACTTTGAAAATACACACTCCAAAGGAGGTTTTTTTTGCTCCAATAGATAAGTGTATTTGGAGTGAAGTAGACTCTGAAAAGTCTAGATGAGAAATCCACAGGTGGGTTTGATAATAGATTGTATGAAACATGAACACAGTCTCTGTGAACCACTGAAGAACACTGTGAGGCAGACTGTGGTGTCTCTGACCACATCATCCATACATTTAAGCATTGAAATAATTAAAATAGAAGAGCCATATAAAAAATCACTCCATGTATAGTTGTCATGAACAGAGAGACCAAAGCCATGAGTTTGTACCAGGCTGTAAATATTTCTGCTGTAAAGTTGGACAGTTATATAGCCCTCTATGGGGATTGACACTTTTGGAACCAGCCTCAAGTGACAATTCATAGATTTGCAGTTTTTGCCACTTTTTTTTTTTTTTAGCCCAGCAGGTTGCCACATACTTCGGGCTGCAACTAAAGGTTATTTATATTATTGATTAATCAAGTTTCTTGAATAATCTTTCAGTTTAGAAACTGTTGGAAGTAGCACAAACTGTTCACAGTCTCCCCACAATATTCAACATAATTCAATATTGATCGACCACTCATCAGTAAATCATCTCAACATTACACCAGTTTTAGACGAACATGTGGTTGGTATGTCCTAGAATCATGTTACATCACCTGCACAGGTGTTTGTTGTGTGATCAGCTCCTGTTCACCTGGAGAGAGAGGAGATGAAAGCTTCCTGTATAATC
>JAJHUR010079245.1:0-20947 GCA_027495735.1 Lutjanus campechanus
CTAGAACCCAGATATCAACGCTAAAAATCATCTAGAACCCAGATATCAAGGCAAAAATTAATCAAGAACCCAGATATCAATTCTAAAAATGGTTAAATACTCAGATATTAATGCTAAAAATGTTTCAGAACAACCTCAGAGCAGGCAAAGTCTTGAGGACCCCCTGTGATTTTTGCCGTCCCCCTTTGGAGAGGACCCAGACCGCAGGTTGGGAACCAGTGATTACGACCCTCTGAGTGATGAAGGGCAGTCAGCTGCTGTACATACACACAGTCTGACCTCAGTCCTCGTGTATGTGTGTGTGTGTGCGGACTTAAATAACCTCATGACTGCAGTTATATTCACATTCATGGATTAATGGTCTGTGACACGCACAGAAAGCCAAACGTAAAGGGCAAACATCAAACAACTGCTGTTCCTGCTGCAGACTTGAGTTATTATTCATGAACCGGATCGATTCTTCCACAGCTTCTTCTCTGTAATACACGTATTGACTTTACTATAAACAGCAAAACCCTAATGTGGAACATTTTGACTTCATCAATACATCATTCATCAGTATTACAGAAACATGCTGCAGTCTGAGACACGCTGGTCACTGTGGTTACTTTAAACAAATAAAGACATCATTGGACAATTACTGTACAGCAAACCTGCAGCAGAGAAACTTTACTGCTGTACTTAAAGCAATCACGACATTTTTAGGTTTAGGTTTTAACGTTACCAGAACAAACAAAACCGAAGCAGCGACGAGTTTAACGTGGCAACATTGTTTTTAAAAAAATTACGGTTTAATCGCTGTTTCGACTTCTTCTCCAAGACATATTTTTTATAAAAGTTGAGCCCTGTTGAGGCCCGATGCTGACAAAATTCGAACCCGACCCTCATTAGCCTATTTCACCCCAAAATGGCATTTTCAGCCCAACAGTTTCCCCTAATTGCACCAAACATAGATAGATAGATAGATAGATAGATAGATAGATAGATAGATAGATAGATAGATAGATAGATAGATAGATAGATAGACTTAAAAGACGTAACAAGACAATATTTCTGCAGCTACAAAACCTAATTTCACATTCACAAACTTGCATACGTGCATGATTTTTTTCCCACACGCAAAACGTACAACTGCAGGCTGCGAAAAATAGAAACAGATATATGATAGAGTGTGTTTGAAGTGGAAGAACATGGAACCTCTAAGTGCAGCACCCGCAGGAAATACCTTTTAGTGATTCATACCACAGGGAGTCATAAAACTAGCATTCAGCGTCTGATTGATTCATATCATTGAAATGCTGCGGCCGCTGGGAGTTTCAAAGATAAACGTCTCGGAGCGTCTCTGAAGCTACCGTTATGTTTAGAATATGTCCTCTGGTCATTTAGGTGACTGGTTAAGATTGTAGTGATTCTCCATCTGGCAACAATCAAAGACGGGTTCTACGTGTGCGCACTTATTCCTCCAGGCTGTTCCTGTAAACACTCAGCTGGTTAAAGACGGGTTAGAGAGAGTGAACCGCTGAGTGAAGCGTCTCTGGACCCTCCTATTATAACCCACATTAAGATGTTTAATAAACAGCAGTTAGTATTCTAACCTGTGGTTTCAAACTATTTCTGTCAGTGTCTCTAATCTATATATTACGTTAAGCTAGCTATTTTAACCATTTATATTGTATAAATATCTAAAGTAGCTACTCTTGGCTAAATTTTGACTGTTTATCTATGATGTTTAAGGCTAAATAACCCCTCTCCCAAACAGAAACCATGAAATGAAAAATGTCAGACTGAAAAATGAAATGAAACTAAATAGAAATGGTCAGGTTTCTCACATTGGACAGGGTTTAAAGTTATCAGGGTGGACAACTGGATAAACCCCCCACAAAACGAGAACAGAAACCAGCCCTCTGATCGAGGCTTCGGTGTCGAGATAGCAGGACTGCGAACAGGAATGAATGAAGCTCCACATTTAGATGCATGTTGAAGAAAAAAAGCTGCTCTTTCATTTGAAATGTGGCTGTAGGCAGTGCTGGTGCAGTGTTGGAGGAGATGACCCAGGAGAACAGGAGGAGTTCAAGCAGCACAGACACAGAGCGTGTACGCTAGTGAGAGAAAGGAGGTCGGCCTATCTTATAACCTGAAGCACAGTTTGACTTTTATTCTGGTGGGAGGGGGCCCAAAAAATCTATCCATGTCAATTCTCCAAGATGCTGCAGAGAAAGCACGTTGTTCTTCGCTTTTTTAAAATTAGAAGGAAACATTACTTATTATTGCCGTTCAAACAAGCTGTAGTGTTGTGAAGGCTGAGACAGTATTTAAAGATCCTGTAGAGCAACACAACACATCACAGAAACATGTTATTAACCACACAGACAAATGTTTGAGCCACCAGAGCCAGAGGACGGTGACAGGATGGTGTCTTTTTTTTCTTCTGTATTAGTTTGTTGGAACTGAAGTGAGCTGAAGTGACCTGCTGGACTCATTTAATGAACTCAAGTCCAAAACCACGAGGAAGAAATCCAGAACTAGCATTTGGCTATAAAGCAAAAAGCTAATGCTAGGCTACAAGTGAACTACACCACTGTCACTGACCTCAGTGGCACCACAAATAAGTGACTAGCGTTCGGCATGATGACGTTTAATTACTCGGACAACCTCTTTAGTCTCATTAACCCGTTGTTAGCAGCCGCCTTTTTAAAGACATGTTACTGACATGTTTTATCTCATAGAAACAAAACAAAACATGAAAACCTTTCGAGCTTGTGTTAACTACAGACATAATTTCAGGCGTCTCACCAGAAACAAATTTTACAAACCTTTTGATTCCAGGACGAGGGAACCAAAAATGCCAACTCATTTCTGGGACTCATTCCTGCAGCATGCTATTAACCTCGGAGGCATTCTGTAAAAAAACAGACAGACACAACCAGAAAGAAAACACTTGAAACTGGGGGGATCTTTTTATATACGAGTACTTAATATTTCCTGAGTTATTTATGTCACAAACTGACACTGAGTGGAAGATGACTGTACAGTCTATTGAGCAGATTCTTCTCTCTTCATTAAGTACAGAAGCAGGGCTCGGTCAAACTCTCACTGGCCGCCGCCGTCTCTCACTGGAAAAGAGGTTAATGTAAGTTGGCCTCAGGCTGGATATGAGCATCCACAGAGCATCATAACAGCCAGAATAATGAAGGGTCAGCATGATAATGATGGGATGTGACACTCTATGTGTATGGTAATACATACACACTGCTCTGTGAGGTGTAAACTGGAGCGGATGAAGGAAGTGGCCGAGCAACTCCGTAAAACATTCAGTGGAGAATAAAATTGTTTTAATGTCTGGATGCACGTGGTTTCTCTTTTTACTTTGCAGGACAAGATAATATCTAAAAAAGATTAAATGTTTTATTGTGTGCAGTGATTTTCTCATTAATATTTTTCATCCTGATTATTTTATGAGCATTTTAAGCTTGCAAAGAGAAAAATACCCCCAAAAAGTTTTCATACTTGGCTGAGCAGGTGTGTCTTTAAAAACAAAATGTGCAAATTGCAATAAAACTCTGCCTCTAATGAGTGATCTACAAAGCTTCCTGATGGGCTTTACTTGTCGTTAAAGTAGGCATAATGGCTAACTGTAGCTGCCGTTAGCTGTGCAGCTAGCTGACTCACCGACGAGCTGATTGGACTGGAAGCTCAGAGTGCTCAGGGAGTGTTGGTGCAACAGTAGAACATGACGTTTTGACCACTAGAAGGAGGAGGTGTTCAGGCTCTGGGTGGTGGGAACCAATCGGAGAATGCTAGTGGGGAGTGGCTACAGGAGGGTGGACAAGTGGGCAACATATCTGAGCCTTTTGCGGGCATTGTAGCATAAGCAAAGAGACCAAAAACGACGTTGACAGAGCAGGCTATGAAGAGAAAAAGAGAGAGGGAGCTAGAAAAAGGTGGCCAGACAAGATTAGGTTATAAAGCAAACACCAGGTCAGCTCAACAGCTAAGTCGCTTTGTACATCAATGACTTGTTTAGGACTTGTGACTTTCAGAACAATGATTTGGTCTCACCTCTGCCAAAACAAACACAGATCACAGTCAAATTTGTGATCTGACCAACGGAAACGCATCGAAATCTCATCTGGATCTTACCTGGATACAAACGACAATTTCAACATTTTAATTCCTGTGATGCTAAAAGTAGCTTTAGTGGTGTTATCATTAGTTTCCAGTGACAGAGCTACCTTTTAAAAACTCAGATTTAAATGTCCTCAACACCTCCTATAATCTAGACAGAAGAGTGTGTGTGAATCCTGTTTGTTTTGACAATAAAATTACCCTTGAATGATATTTTCATTCATGCATGTGTCTGAATGTGTTAGCATGTGTATTACGTTTGCAGTTGTCTTCTTGTGCTGTCATGCGTGAGCCGGGTGTGTGCGCCGCGTGTAATGATCTGCCGTATTTAATGGTTTGTGATTGTGTTTGAAGTGTGACATGTTTTCTGCTCGCCGTCCTCCCCTCCTCCCCTGCCATCACTCTCAGGGTTTATGTGGCCGTGAAATGCGGTGATTGATGGTGCTCGACTACGTGCGCACACAAACACCGCATCACACTTTGAAGATGAGTCGACCCACATCTTCGCTTGGCCGTCCAAACATGGCAGGAGCAGCAGATCTGGGCCACACAAGGTCACACACGTCACGTTCTTACTGTGTGTTAATCCACAGAACAGCGGCTGCCAGCAAACTACCTTGTACCACACAGAGCGGAGAGACTCTCCCTCCCTCCCCTTTCTTTTAACTCCATAATTCTGTACTTTCACAATGAAGCGTGAAAAGACGTCTGGATGGCAGCTTCATATCCTGCACGTGCCTTTCAGCATTAATGGGGCCTTCCCAGATGTGACAGTTACCCATGATGCCATGGGATTTCCACAAACAATCTGAAATGTTTGTCAAACCACTGCACACTTTTCAACTTCCTGTCAGTCCATCTCAGATGAGCTCAGGCCCAAAGAAGTCTGCAGCGTTGCTGGGTGTCTTTCTCTTTGCATGGTAGAGTTTTAACTTGCGTTTGTTGGAGTTCACGGGGATCCACGTGCAGAGACGTAAATTTCTGGCCATTGCATGTTGAGAAATGTTACTCGTAACCCTGCACTGTGCAAGTAGAAAATAAACACCAGAGTTGGCAGCCTTCCAGTAAACAAGCCGGTTTGCACGAGCATGAGCCAGGTTAGCCATTGTTAGCAATACCGTTGTGCACAGATAGAACATGGACTGCGCTGGTGATGCACGGAGCAGCCATCTTGGATTTTGAGGTTGCGGTTGGTGAGGTTTGTCCTACTTTCTGAGACGTTCCAGTTGAAAATTTCTGTCTGGGAACTTGGAAATTCTGACTTCCCAGTACAGCAACTTGGTTTGGCTTTTCTTGTGAGCACATGTAGAGTTATATTCTCGTCAATATTTTAACTCTGTGAGGTCGGATTGATTTGTTGCATCACTGCTTCATTGCTGGCTCTGATCAACCAGCAGTGGTGATACATGAAGATTTAGACGTCCATTAACTGGCTCTTCTGTGGCTCAGAAGGACAAAAGGCACAAAGCATGAAGTGATGTGAGGAGTTCACGCCCGCAGGCCGACCCGCGAGCAGCAGGTCGAACCTCTCCGCGCAGGATCCAATAATTTCTCCTATAAAAATCAAATCTGATGCTCCGTGTAAATCCAGGACGAGACGTGCCGTTTGATGGGTTGCGAGCATCCGAAAGCGTTGGAGGCGATGTCTGGGCGGAGGATTACAAGGTCGAGTCGAGTTTTATGAGGAAGTTTACAACTCGGGTAAGCTGATACGGACGCACTCTGCCTCGGAGCTGCCAGCTCAAGTCACTCGGTTTATTCTGCTTTTATGCTCAGATTCCTTCATCTTAAAAACAGGATTGATAGAATCATCAATCACGTGAGCGTGGATGTTTTAAAGGCTTCTCAGGGCTGTGGGATTTAATCTTAATGATCTAATTATCACTTCAGGTCATTTTATTCAACTAAACCTCAACATTTATTCATATTTTTAAATAATTCCTGTAAATTACCTTCATAATCCGTAAGATTCTGTGTCTGTTGTGGATGTTACAAACCTTAGTTTTCTCTAAAAAAACGAACTAAAATGTGTCTTCTTCACTAAGTGTGTGTCGAAAGCGTGAAAAAGCTGATCAGGGCCGACCAAAGTCTGCAGAAAAACGACAGTCGCAGCGCCTTGGCAGCTTCAAACAACTTCAAACACACAGACATGTCGAAGTTATTCTGACTTCTCTTATCCCTTTTGCTTTAATGCTCCCTCATGGAGCATTAGCTCAGATCCCTGCAGCTTTGGAATTACAGCTATGATGTCAATACACATTGTTAGTGATTAGTGCATGTGTGTGTGTGACTGGAGTGCTCGTCATCACTATTTTGTACCTACTTTAAGAGCTGTGATCATTAAATTTTCAACACTTGAGCAGGCTTAGTGTTTTTCGGGGCCTAAAGCAAAGATGGGGCCCGTCTTCACCTCTGTGATGGCCCTGTAGTATTAGTGTCTGGAGTTCCCCAGGAAGCTTGACGTTAAAAGTGAATAACAAACCAAGGAAAACAAAGTTAGACAACAAGATTAAAGACACAATCGTTAAACCTGGATTATATGACCAAACAGACATACGCGGACACTGCGGACGCCGCGGACGCGTAATAGTTTTGACACCTTGAATTATAAGTTACTCTCTTCTCAGTTACTGTTTGTTGTGTAAAGCTGAGCTTGATTTATGGTGATTAAACCAAACTCCACACTACTGGAATGATAAAGTTGCAACTCGTCTGGCAACCGATCTAATCGGAGCGTGCAAGGAACGCCAATCAAGACCACGGGTGTGCAGGGTCTTTGAACCACCAGTTTACAGAAAAGCTAAAATTAGCTCCACCACAACAAGCTGCATTAAGATGCTGCTCACATTTCAACACATCAATAATAATAATTCAATAATTCTATTTAATTTACAGCCATAAAACTCTCTAATCATGATTATATTCAAGGGTATTTTTTTTTCAGTACATCTGATTAACATTTGTGATGAGACCTCTTGGCTCTTGCAGGCCTAAGATGGTTTCCTACCTCTCCCTCTTGGCAAAGCCACCATCAAACCCTGAGCTTTAGTCACCATCTGGTCGCTGAGGTAAACAGTGTTTGCAGCATCAGAGGTGCAGCAGTTGCTGCAGCCTGGTCTTTCACAGAGATATTAGCTGGCATCAGGCCACAGAGAGAGAGAGAGAGAGAGAGAGAGAGGCAGAAAGAGAGGGAGACAATGTGGCGTCATGCTTACAGTACCAGTTATTTGTGTATACTTGGATGTGTATGTATTATGTGGACGTGTGCCCTACTGAAGAGCTGGAGCGCTGCCACGCTGAAGACACAGCACCATACAAGGACAAGCCATGCTGGAGGATCAGACTGGCTGCAGGGTGGCACCACTGCAGGGTGAGCGTGCACCGAAGCTCTGTGACAGGTCAACCCAGGTGGAGTTTAGAGGGCTGGTATTCTAGAGTAATAAGGTCAACGTAGTTTTGGTTACGGCTGCAAGTAAAAATCAAAACTCATCAAAGTTGTACTTGACGAGAAGATGCCCATACTTGGAAGGGGAGAGCGAGACGAGTTGTTTAGAATCTGCAAGCTCACCGAGAGATGCAAATAAATCCTACACACTGATCCTTTAAAGGTGCGATATGTAAGATTAACCACCTGTTGAATTCATACTCCAAACAAATTGAGCGCAGCGTATCCTGAGAATAACTAACTGCTAACTGTAGCTGCCGTTAGCTTGTTTGCTACAGTGACTAACTATCACCTCTTACGGTACACAGTGGTTATTCTGAGACAGGACGGGCTGGGGAGAGCAAGTAGCATGCTAACATGAGTAGATATCTACAATGAAATACATAGACGCCTTTGGCTCGAGGGGCTTTTGTGTTTTTTGCATGTGTCATGCAATGCGATGATCTCACCACTAGATGCCACTAAATCCTACACACTGATCCTTTAAAAGGTGCAATTTGTAATAATTGGCCAATAGCTGAAATCAAATTGGGGGCCTCGTACCACCAGAATATCCACTAACTGCTAACTGTAGCTGCCGTTAGCTATTTTGACCCACTATCACCTTCTGAGTTAGGTCAAAATCGTTACTTCTCCACATTTTGTTGATAATTTCAGTTAATTTTAAAAATGTTTTCATTACGTTTCAAAGCCACGAGAGGGTTCTCCTACACACTTGGCAGGAGAGAGTGAGACAAGGTGTTTGCAATCTGTAAGAGTCCTACACGCTGACCCTTTAAAAGGTGCTATGTGTAAGGCCGCAGATCACCAAAATAACCACTAACTGCTAACTGTAGCTGCCGTTAGCCAGTTTAACTTTTGAGTTACGCCAAAATTGTTCTTTCTCCACATTCTGTTGATCATTTTGAACATTATAAACAAAAATAACATTAAGGATCCATAATTTTAGTTTAATCTCATTATAGATGCTCTAAAACACGTTTCTAAAACGCTTGTGCCAAATCTGAAAGTTGAATCTGATACAGTTGAGGGATTTTCTGTGTATAACCACTTTGGTGCTGATCGATTCTACTGTAAATAATCAATTAAGCTGCATCAGAGCATCATTTCATCGATCGGGGACACGTCTGAGTTGTAATCAAAGTACAATCCTGGTCCTGCATATCAATCTAACCCCCCCTTTTCTTCCCCTGCTATCTCTCTGCGAGCGTGTGCTACTCTCCTAATGTGTCTGTTTGAATGTTTTATAAATCAACTGAGTGAAAGTCTACAGAAGATGAAAGTGACTCTGAAAATGATCTAACTGCTCTGAAGTCCATATCTGCACGAGTGTGTGTGAGAGAGAGAGAAAGAGAGCGACAGAGAGAGATTTATGGAGAAGTAAGGTCAAATATCTTCTACCTAATAATAAATCACACACACACACACACACACACACACACACACACACACTCACAGAGCCCCCCCACCCCATCCCATATAGACTCTTCCTCTCGTCCCATCCCCCACTCATGTGTTGACACAGTTTCCATGGCGAGGGGAAGGTGTTGACGAGTCATCGCTGCATTCCTGGGAGCGCGCTCACACACACACACACGTTAACATTTACTCTGGGGGGTCAGTTAACACTCTCTCCCAGTCCAATATTTGACTGCTGCTGCCTCAATGAAAGAAAAAAAAAAAAAGCAGCAGCCCAGAGGTTTTCAGCGTCCTGGAGGTGAAATACGCTCCGATGACTGATGACCCAGTCCGATCTTCACTTCGTGTTACTCATCATCACCTCTGTCCTTGACATTTCACCTGACAGTGTCCACTCGGGGTCAACTTGCAGCTGAAATGTTCTAAAGTTCTAAAATCTCTCTGCAGCCTGTCCACCGGGGGGGAAAGAGACGGAAATCCAGAGCCAGCCTGTTAGAGCAACATGATGCGTGCTCATTTAAGAATAATGTACATTATATTATTGTATTATAATTATTAATGCAATAATGTGTGCATCAATTTAATGTTGCAGCCAGTTTCAGTTCTGCTAGGTAGTGAATTACACTCTGGGGATCCATAATCGCATCCTGTAACACATTATAATGTTATGTTGATTAATTTTCATCTGCAAAGTTAAGTTCTCTAGAAGCATTAAGTATCAGAAAATGGAAAAACTACAATAAAGTGTAATTGTCTCAAAATTCTACTTGAATAAATTGTAAAGTGTTGTTATTTCAGTTGCTGTTTTGTCTGTTTTGAAGCCTAAAATTTGGCATTTTGTTTTATTTTTTGGAGCCAGAAGTGACCGTAATTAATTTACTCATTAGGACATTTATTTTTCTATGCTAACCCTAACCCATTAAGTTCTATCAGAATTTAGGAATGTAGGATTCTGGGAACACAGGGCCCTAGAAACATAGAAACATAGGACCTTGGAAATATGGGATCATAAGAACATAGGGCCCTGGGAATGTAGGATACCAGGAACATAGGACCTTGAGAATAAAGGGTCATAAAAACACAGGGCCCTAGAAACATAGGACCTGGGAAATATAGGATCATAGGAACATAGGACCATAGTACCCTAGAACCTTGGGAACATAGGACACTAGAAACATAGGAGCTTAGGAATATAGGATCCTAGGAAAATGGGACACAGGCCTCTTAAAAAAGGATCTTGTCAATATAGGAACATAGAGAACCTTGGGTATCTAGGACCATAGGAACCTAGGACAGTGGAAATATAGGATCATAACAACATAGGACCATAGGACCCTGGACCTTGAAATTTTTAAGAGGCAATAAAAGTGAGAAGTGGGGTCATTATCTCATCTGAACAGTATTTTTTTTCTGGCCCTGAAGATTTAAAGTCCCCGAGTCGGATCACTGTATGCGTTGGGGCCCTTTTTTCCCCCTGCAGCAATAACTGATGGACTGTTGATGCTACGAACTCAAAGGCCTGCCATAACAGAAACATGATATATCTCTATCCTGCTGCACAGACAGTGTTTGTGTGTTTAGTCACTCTGGAAATTGGTTGATAAAAGCCAGGCGAGAGACACCCCACTTATGACACACACACATCCTGGTTTAAATTCTTCAACTAGCTGCAATAATCCAAGGCAAAGCTAAGGGGGATTGAGGGGACTTAACTTGTATAAATGCTTCAGTATATTATCCCAAACACTTCACAGTAGCTCCATCTGACTTGAGGCCACTGTGGAGCATTGTGGGTAAACTGTGGGTGAGGAGTGAATTGACCAGAGCCAGAATGGAAGGTGCAGTAACACCTGTGGGGGCCAGAAGAAATGAGCGTTGGTGTGAGGGAGAGCAGAGCGCCTGTTTCACCTCGCCGTGCTGCAAAGCTGGAAGTTAATTGAAGTGAGCCTCCTGCTGCTGATGATGATGAGCGTCTCGGCCGCACCGACGGCGTCACCGAGACCTCGCCGACCGCTCTGCTCCGTCCGCCTGCCTGTGACCTGCTCTCACTGCCTCATCACGGAGCGTTGAAAAGTATGCTTTGGGTGTTTTGGGGTTTAAGAAGACGTCCATCATCACGTAGTATTAGTGTGCTGTGGACACACCCAAGCGAGGGAGACTGCTGCAGCTCCTGTAGGGAAACAGCTGTCGAGCTTCTCGTCAGAGCGGACCTGTGTGCTGGGAAATGGTAAATGTGAAAAGGTCACGCTGGGAATTTACACCTGAAACTGAACTGTGGTTCTTTGAAAAACATGCTGCCACTGCATGGCCTGATTCTCCTTTTATCAGCAAATCCTCTTAACATCATCAGTTTCAATATGCGAAAGTGGTTTCCTGGGAAACAGGAGATTGTGGCGAGAATTCCCGGGAAATAATCTCAAAGGTCTCAAATCCTGGAGTTGAGATTCCACGAATCACTAGACAGATAGATTCCATTTGATAGATGAAAAGGCGCAGGGCCGCCAAAGTCATGAGAATAAATCAACTGGGAACCATGAATGGGGAGCGGACCTATGTTCCAAGGGTCCTATGTTCTATGCTAACCCATCACGTGCTATATAAGGAACATAGGTGCATGGAAACATAGGACATTAGGAACATAGAACCCCTGGAATATAGGATCTTGGGAGCATAGGACCCTGGGAACATAAGGACCCATGGAACATAGGACCTTGCGAAAGTAGGACCATGGGAACATAGGACCCCCAAACATGGGACCCTGGGAACATAGGACCCCCAAACATGGGACCCTGGGAACATAGGACCTTGGGAAAGTAGGACCATGGGAACATAGGACCCCCAAACATAGGACCCTGGGAACATAGGACCTTGGAAAAGTAGGACGTGGGAACATAGGACCCCCAAACACGGGACTCTGGGAACATAGGACCCCCAAACATGGGACCCTGGGAACATAGGACCTTGGGAAAGTAGAACCATGGGAACATAGGACCTTAGGAGAGTAGGACCCATGGAACATAGAACCTTGGGAAAGTAGGACCCTGGAAACATAGGACCCCCAAACATGGGACCCTGGGAACACACAAACTACTTTGGAAAAGATCATGGTTTGGGTTAAAATAAGTATGTTAGATATGTCATATACGTACATTAAAATGGGTGAAAATGGAATAAAAAACACAATCAGTTAATCTCAGAGGAATTTCTTGATCACTGACACATGATGGGGTGTAAAATGTGAGTGAAACTGATCCGCTCTTATCCAAAATCTCTATTTTTTGGGGGGAGAAACCACACCGAGCCACAGTGTTTAACCGGGCTGGAAACAGACTGAGAGCATTAACAGACAGCAGAGCGGCGTGACGGAGCCGGGGCTGTTTGGAGCTGCTGTAAACATCAGCGTTGATTACAATGAAGACCAGAAAAACGTGTCGCCTCCGGTAGACTCTGGGGAGAGCAGGCTGCTTGCTTCTCTCGGCGCGCTGCTAAATTTTTCCGTCTGAAATTTTTGTTATGTGGAGCAACCCTCAAGCTGCGACACGTTCAAGTCGGAGCCGGGGGTAACGCCACGAAATGTGCCATCTCAAAAAAAACCCAAACAGCGGGAGCGTACAGTGGGTGAAAAGGAAATGTCCCGTGCTGTTTATTATTTTTTTCACACGCGCACACAACACTGAGTCAATTAAGGAAGACAACGGTTTAAGTTGTGACAGGGCCACATTACCGAATGATCCATGGGAGGCACGAACGCTCGCACACAGGGACGAGAAAAGTGGGTCAAACGGACCCTGAGAGAGCGAGTTAGAAAAGCCACCGACAGAGCCAATCGACTCTGGATCTTTCTTTTCTATCTCCACATGAGATGAGATGAGAGAAAAGAGAGAGAGAGAGAGAGCTGGATGGAGAGACCGTTGTTAAAGAGGTGTAAAAAAAAATAAAAAATCAAAACCCAGGAGAGCGACCGCGGTTTCAGCTCATCTGCATTTCTAATGAAGAGTGAAAGAGAGATCGGTGTGATGAGGGGATGCAGAGAGATGCCATGAAAGAGAAATCTAGGGAAAGAGGGAGATTGGTGGCAAATAAAGAGAAAGAGAAGAAAAAGGAGAGAAAATAGATCCCACAAGACTAACAAGAGGATGGGAGACACAGTAAGAAAGACGAAAAGATGGAGGGAAGAGATATAGCCGCGGTCCAATGTTGAATTATAAAACATTTATTCTGCTAGAAGTTTTTGAAGTTGTTTTTTTTTTTTTTCAGATGTTTGGAAGCATAGAAAAACCTGATTGATGGCTTGCCCAGAGATGGAGAAGAAAAACCAAATTGGCCCACATTTGTCACAAGTCTCAGAGCAGGAACTCTGATCACGACCGCCGCAGCAGATCCTCGGGAAAAATCCAGCAGCCGGCATCTCGGCGGAGAGAGGGGGCAAATGTGGGGCGAAGCCGGGGTGACCTCCGCCCGTGAAATGACTAAATCAACTTCCACCGGCAGCGACGTGCAGAACAAACACAGAAACGCTCTGGGTCGAGCAGAGTGACGTCATTAAGAGCCAAAGTGTGAAAGCTCTTCACGCTGCAGAGTTCATTATACCAAAAAAACTAGAGATGAACAGAATGAAGAACAAATCTTAAGATGCATGGATTTAATTTATTTAACCGTCAGAGCTGCAGCACGAGCTCTGATTGGCCAACTGATGAGCTCTGACATCACCACTCTGGTCAATCACAGCTCCTTCTGCTTAACGCTTTTAATCGGGCCTGAGAAGTTTAGCCTGAACAAAAAGGAAGCTAACTTGGGAAGAAAAATTAAAATAAATAAATAAATTTAGTACAGTCTGAACCCGACGTGAGCCTGTGAAATTTGTAAGAAATAAAGCCCAATCCGACCCCGACGCTGGCCTTTTGCGTTTTGTGGTCACCGTAGAAGCTCCTGCATGCTTGGAGGAGGAGGAGGCGTTTCTAGTCTGCGAAACGCCCACTTAGAGACGTCTGTGGATCTCGCTAAAACATCACAGCTATCGTTATAGTTTATATTTTCAAAAGTGAAGAGAATTAAATTTCCAGTTTGACTTTTTGGAACAAGAAAAAGTTCTCCAGTTCACTCTTTATATCCCTTTAAAAAAATCTGTACTCCAAAAGAACAAGTTGTGGTTCTGGAGGGAGTTAAAACTCTTTGTGTCTATTCTTTTTGTCAATTTTTCAACAGCCTCCATTATTTTGTAATATTCGTTGTTGCAACGATGAAAAGCAGTTTCACGAGGAAGCAGCACACAGTGAGTCTTTTTCTCTTTGTTGGTATAATATCAAAAACTGCAACTCCATCATCATTCCAAAAAGAAAGAAAACAAAAAACAAACAAAAAACACAGTAAAATCAGAACATATAAATTCATTTACAAAATGAATACATCTTACAAATCTATTTATTAAAAAAAAAAAACATCATCATGATTCATCATTGCAATAAAATGACAAAATGAAAAAGACACTGGGGAAATGTGTGTGTATCAGTTGTGTTTATCAATGCTACTTACTCTGTGTGTGTGTGTGTGTGTGTGTGTGTGTTAAGAGCATTTGGCACAGAGCCCTGTTATTCACCTGTGTGCTTCAGTACTGTGAATATGTGTGTGTGTGTGTGTGTGTGTGTGTTAATGATAGTGGTGAAACCCATTTTGAACACTGCAACAGCACCATCACAGAGAGGCTCTCACACATACACACACACCTGCGGAGTGGGTTTATGGAGACTTATTGGAAGTTTCTGGAGTAACTGTCACCATCAATCGAGGCAAAACACACAAATCGTATAAATATTTCTCCGCCGAACACTTAAGAAAATAGAACAACAGCACTGCAGGATCCCTCTGCTTTCAGATTTCGGGTTTTCTTTTACTGGACGAAACTTTTCGTGTCAAATGAGTGCTGCTAATCTAAATTCAACCCTTCTAAACAACTCAGGAGAGCTTAAAAAAATTAATTTGTACAGGTTTGTCTCAGTGTTTCCTGCAGCCGATGGTAAGAGGAAGAGTACTGAGGCAGGGAGATTTTTATATTTTGCATTTTGAGAATAAAGTTGATGCAAAGTCAACATGTTGAGAACAGAGTCGATAAAGTTGAAAAGTCGGAGCATGAAGCTGAAAATGTCGAAAAGTCGAGAATAGAGTCGAAATTAAGTCAACATGTCGAGAACAGAGCTGAAATGTTGAGAGTAAAACTAAATGAAGTCGAAATGTTGAAAATAAAGTCGAAATGTGAGACTTAAGTTGAATTGTTAAAATAGAGATAAAGTCAAAATGTTATGTTGCATTATTTCAACAGTTAGACCTCATGCCCGGGCAGTAAAACTCTTCCCAACTGATGGTTTTGTATATTTGTGCGACTATGAAATAAGTTAGAAATTTTTGGGGCGTTGCATTCTGATTTAAAAATATGTAATGAGTGCAGCTTTCCATCAGCTGTGACCTGACTACATCCTCATATTGCTCATAAAGTTCTGATAGTTGCTTAAAATACCTTTTTAAAAACTATTTAAAACATCAAACGAAGCCCCGTCCAGGAGAGAGAGCGAGAGGAAACGCAGCCCGGCACGACGGTCGGGTCCTGCTGCGTCTGGACAGAAACCTCCTCGCTTTATTTATGTGTGTTGTTGCTGGAACTGTGAGCGTGCGTTCGCACACACGTCCCGTCTACATGATACAACAGTCACAATTCATTCATTTGCTATTTAAAAAAAGAAAAGAAAAGGAAAAACACCACAGAGACTCAACACAGCTGACTTTGCTAATCAGCAGGTAGCGGCAGATTTTTCTTTGTTTTTGTTCTGCAGATGTGATTTTTCAGTTTTGGCTGTTTAATAAGTGCAAGGTGAACGTTTAATCTGACAGAGAGGAGATAAAACTTCTCAAATTATTTTTTAAAAGGGCTGAAACCACTTTATTAAAAGTCATCTGGCTGCTGTTCTTGTAGCTAGCTAGTGAGGTTTAAGGAACAGTTTGACATTTTGAGAAACGGTGTGCTCAGCTAAACCAAAAGTGACAGGATGTGCCTGCTGTCGATTATGAAAGAATGAGAATAAAAAAGAGGAAGGGGAGCTGTAAGGCTTTTTATGGCTTTAGTAAAACTGTGTAAATAAGTTCTTCATGGCTAATTGTACTAGGCTAGGCTAGGCTAGGCTAAATGCGTCTCAAATCTGCGACACAGATGTGGAACTGGTGTCATCTGAGTCTGGTTTAGACGGCAAACAAATGAGGATTCCCCAAAATGTTAGACTGCCCCTTTAACTCACTGAAGTCATGTGACGTTTAAAGGAATAGTTTGGGAAATGTGCTTATTTGCTTTCTTTTTTGAGAATTGGATAAGAAGATTGATATCAACCTCATGTCTATGTCAAAGCATGGCTAGCTTAGCTTAGCTTAGCTTAGCATAAAGACTGGAAGCAGGGAGAAACCACTAGCTTGTCTCTGTCCAAAATTCACAAAAAGTCCTGCTCCCTTTTTGCTCTGTGCAACTTTTGTTCCTGTACTAAGACATGCTACATGCTATCGTTTGCTAGCTAGGTCCTGTTAGCAAGACACTAATCTACATAAATAGTTAGCTAGCTATTTAGCTAGTCTTCTAGTCATCTTCAAATTTTCTTTGCAACACAGACGAGCCGAGTACACAGGATCTCTAAGCTCAGAAAACAAGACAGGAAAAAGTTGACGGAGGTTCTCAACTGTTATTGGAGCACAGCGCCAAAAAGGGGCGGGACTTAGGAAGGGTCAGTTAAGACATTTTATCTTGTTTGTAATGATAATGTATAAACAACAATTTGTTATTCATTTTGGACAGAGCCAGGCTATCTGTTTCACCCAGCTTTCAGACTTTATGCTAAGCTAAGCTAAGCTCATCCTGACTCCAGTTCTGTGCAGAACGCTTTCTTGGAAAGAAAGAGAAAAAAAAGCATCTCCCAAAATGTCGATTTATCCCTTTAAAAAACGAAACAGAAACTGAGAAACATGCATCATTTGTTCAAAACTTAAACCATGGAAGCAGTCGGGTTTTCTTGCACCACCCACACCGACAGCTAAGTTTTTAAAAATCTGGATGTAGGAGACTTTGATATCATCAAAATGTAACCCTGCAAAAGGCTTGTGTTGCTCATGAATGACATCAGTCTGTCATTAAAAAACAGTACATGCAAACTCTTTGTCTCACATACCGGAGCACGGCACTCACACGGTAACACACACGAGACTCGGGCAAAAAGAACAGCTGGATACATCTCGGAATATTTAGAAAAGAAAGAGTGCTTGTTGTCACCACTTTGAGTGGCTGTTCAAGTGTTGATCTGGCGAATATGAACCAAGCACACCTCCGTTAGTTCAGATATTGGCACCACGTACAGTATATCTCACACACAAACACACTAACTGCATATCTCCTCGTAAAGCTTAAAAACGTCTCTCATTAAAATCTCTCAATTTTCATAAAACTAGAGTTGAGAATAAAGGTAAATATCGTCCTTTTGTTAAGGTAGGAATACTCTGGGGTGGTAGTTCTAGTGCAATGCCTCTCGTTTTCTAGGACTTCCGCTGCCCGTGTGAACGTGACGTTACTCCGTGACAGAAATAAGGCTCAGGCTGCCTAAACGGCCGAAAGAACTTCGGCCGCGTGACTTTAGCAGGGATACGTCCGACAAGTCTCTCCAAACCCAGACCACCCCTTGAATTTTCCGTTCCTCCTCCAAAAAAAGAAAAGTCAACGGGGTGCGCTGGTGTTCCGTTGGTTGTACTTCGCAGCGAGCCTTGGCATCGGAAGAAGAATAAAAGTAGTAGTCCAGCCTGAGCGCTTCGTTTGTTATCCCTGGTGGTTACGGAGGCAGCAGATCTGTTTAGTGGTCCTTTATTCCCAAGTGGCAGTGATGTCTCAGAAGCCTCCCGTTCCTCAAAAGTTAAAACTCCAGATTCCTTAGAGTTCTTGAGCAAATACATCTGTGTAAAAATCACTGGAAGCGCCACAGATTTCAATGGATCTTCACAGAAATTGAAGTCTCAAAGGCTATTTCCCCCCCCGATTAATGCTCCACCAACACTGCAGAACTGGATGAACCTGGGCACCTCGCGGAGCGCTGCGATCGGTGCGGTTTCCAAAGCGACTTCACTCCCAACGTCCGTCGCTCGGAAACAGCTGGGTGTCCCAGAAGTCGTCCACGGGCGTGTGTCTGTTGTGTGCGTGGTGTTGTTGTTTCCTGTGAGCGCTGCAGTGTGTGGGTGCGGGGGAAAGTGTTTGTCAGTCCATCTCCAGGTCCATCAGTTTGTTGCGTGAGCGCGGGGTGTGCGTGGTGTTGCGGCAGCAGCACTGGGCGCAGACCAGGCCCAGGACCAGAGAGAAGAGGCCCACACCTGGAGACACAGGACGAGGGTAAAAGTCATCGTTTTGCAAGTCACAAGTAAGTCAAGCCTCTGGACTCAAGTCCCAAATTAAGTCTGACAAGTTCCAGGTCAAGTGAATTTCCAGCCTCACTGATTTAGAAAGTTACTTAGCTGTTAAAAGCTAACATTAGCTAAGCATTAGCTTGCTAATTGCTAATATTAGCCTTGACTTAAGGCTCACTTTACGTACAAAAATAGATGGAAACGTGTCAAAGGATGCAATCGTCACTGCCCACATGTTGGCATGCATGTTAAGCAATACATCCACAAGAGGGCGCCGCTCAGAAATTCATGCAGAATGTGGACAGAAAGCTCCGCCCGTATCTAATGTTTAGCATAAATGAGCCTTTAAAGTTCTCTGTGCAACTTCAAAAGTTGAATGAAGTCAGACGTTGTCGAGTCTCCGTCTGCATGTTTTGTGGACTGCAATTCTTTTACTTTAAATAAGAATGTTTAAAAGGGACTTTTAGCTTCATGTGTATCTGGAGGTTTGGATCAGGCTCTTGTTGTTAAACTGGGAGCTCCAGACTTCACCATTCCACATCCTGTCTCACTGCCCAGCTGTAAATGTGCAGAGAGACATCTTCAGTCTGACAGGCTTCACGTTAGCATGTTAGCATCTGGTCCTTTGAAGCACTACAGATGCATACACCCTGAAGTCTCCTTTTTTTTTTTTATTAAGCAAAAGGATGTCTCCAACCCCTCAATAAAATCGGTGCCAATTGAGTCATATTTTATTGATTGTTACAGGCTGTATCAAGGCTGATAGAATTCAGGTTTTTGTCTTATTTAAATCCACTGTGTGCACTGACATTGCCAGCTGTCAGACACGTGTCCTAAATAAGCACGAGCGCACCACCACCATCAGCCAGTCGAGTGCAGAGCAGCACAAAAAATAAAAAATAAAAACAGAGTTAAGTGCAGTCAAATCTGCAGTTTCAGTGAAGACGTCCGGTTTCAGGGACGTTCTGCAGCTCTCAGCCACGTTAAAACATCAGTATTTGTTTGTTTCAGTAAGCTAGGTCACAAAAGTGGCTGGAATAACTTGTCATTCCCTGTGGTGACAGCATCAAACTGGATGTTGATGGGTTACAATTGTTCTATTGTTAACAGCATGTCTACACACGCACGTCTACACACAATACCAGAGTATATGACATGGAACAGTAGAAGAAACCAGAACAAAGAAGCTGTCAGACATGTAGGAATAAGATACCCTGTATTTAAAGGGATAGTTCACATATGTCTGGATCCAAACACTGGACTTTGTGTCAGAAATATTTAACACCAACTTGTTGCACCCAAGGGCATCACTTAGGAGGGTTTGCCCCCAGCAAAGCTGTTAGCTCTGGAGGCAGGGGGGGTGAATCCTGGCATGGGCAAGTAACAGGCTGATGGCAGAATTAAGGTAGGGTCTTGTTCTTTCAGAGGCCCAAGACAGCAGCCTTGTGGAACCCCACAACCTGTGACAGAAGTCCAGCATTATGGCTCCCACTTGTTATCAAAGTCCGTTAGCGAGTCGTTGCATGTGCAAGATAGAAAGTAGATTATTAACTAACTAACCCTTTAAAACAGAGAAGTCAGACAATAACACGAACAAACTAACTGATCGAGGCAGCGGTAGACCAGCAACTCCAGGTCTTTTGTAAACTGTAAACTTACTGTTTTTGCCAAAGGAGTTTGCTTGGTTGGGGCTGTCTGACAGCAAAGTAAAGAGGTGAAAATATTCTAAATATCTGAGTTAAATATTAATAATTAAACAGACAATACAATACATTACCTATTGAGGCTGATACACCATATAAGAGAGGCAACTTGAGGGACTCCCACACTGCAGAAGGAGAGAGAAGGAGAGATTTGTGAACAAAAAAAAAGACAAAATATGCATTTATTTTTCTTTCCACGTTTAAATATGTGCATGTTCAAATGATCTAATGTCCCACGTCCACACTAATACGTCTGTTTCTGTCTTAAAATCCATGCTGCACTGCAGAATCTCTCTCCAGAGTAAAGTAATCTGACAATAAAAAAATGAAAACGCTGGAACTAAATTTGTATCAGCGCGGTTCGTGTGTGAGCAGTAATGAACACCGGCGCACACTCCTCACCAGCAAACCGCACTGTGAGGAAGATTCGAGATGACATCAGCTCTCCAGCTTGAGTCCAGGCTCCCGTTGAGGGCGACAGGTACCAGGGAGTGGCGATGCAGTGATACTCGCCGCTGTCACTGCAAAAACACACACACATGATACATGACACATGATATTCAGTCAATATTCCAGCCAACAAAGAGTTCACAAAGAACAAACCATAACCACAGACACTCTCACCTGTCCTGAGTGCCGTGGATGTTCAGCATGTACGTGTGCGTGTCTTTGCGCTCTATTGAAACGTCACTGGAGGAGTTGCGAGCTTCTTTCTTCACGACGCCGAAGCGGTCGACGCTGGCCACCAGGGTGGTCGTCTCTCCTCCGCGCAGCCTGGTGAAAAACCAACGCACCTCGTAGGCCAGGTCATCTGAAGGATGCACAGAGAGACAGAGAGGCA